>PITA01005050.1:0-39543 GCA_004023965.1 Spilogale gracilis | reverse complement strand
TCCCAGGATCCTGGGATCATGACCTGAGCTAAAGGCAGACGCTTAATGACTGAGCCACCCAGGAGCCCTTGAATCCACTTTCAAATAACACTATGTCACTTCATGGGTAGTGTGATAAAGTAACCCTAATTCCTTCCTCCCATCCCTTGTATCATTGTTGTCATTCATTTCACTTACGTATAAGCATATGTAAGCATGTATATAATGTACATGTGATATATGGGTAAGTATACAAGATTGAATACATTCTTTTTATTTTGAACAAACTTAACTGTTAAATCATTTTAGAATAAGAATACATATTTTAGTTTTGCCTACATGTATTCCTTCTTCTGTGTTCTCACTTCCTTATGTAGATCCAAGTTCATGACCTATATTATTTTTATTTTCTCTGAACTTCTTTCAATGCAGATCTACTGACAACAAATTCTCTCAATTTGTGGCTGTCTCAGAAATCCTTTATCTCTTCTTCAGTTTTTTAATTGAGATATAATTGTCATATGATATTATATGAGTTTTAAGTGTATAACATGATGATTTGATGTTTGTATATGTTGCAAAATAATCACAATAAGTCTACTTAACACCTATCATGACACACAGTTATAATTTCTTTTCCTTGTGATGGGAAAATTTAAGATTTACTCTCTTAGTAACCTTTACATATATAATACTATATTATTAACTATAGACACCATGTTGTACATTACATCCCCAAGACTTATTTATTTTACAACTGGAAGTTTCTATCTTTTGGACCCTTTCATTCATTTTACCCACTTGCCACAGTCTCCTTCACATTTGAAGGATAATTCCACAGGATACAGAATTCTGTGTTAGTGGGTTTTCCCCCTACAACACTTTAAATATTTCAACTTTCCTCTTGCTTTCAGGGTTTCTAAGAGGTTGGATATATATGTTTTTATCTTTGTTCCTCTATAGGTAAGGTTATTTTTTTTTTCTTCTGGATTCTTTCCAGGTTTTTTTCTTTATCTTTGATTTTCTGTAGTTTGAAAATGATATGCCTAAGTGTAGGGCTTTTTTTTTTTTCCTTTTTTGCATTTTATTCTTTGGCAAGTGAGCTTCTTGAAGCTGTGATGTGGTGTCTGACATTAATTTGAGGGAAATTCTCAGTCATTATCATTTCAAATATTTCTTCTGTCTCTTTCTCCCTTTCTTCCCCTTCTGGTATTCTCATTATGTGTATGTAACACCTTTTTGTAGTTGTCCCAAAGTTCTTGGATATTCTGTTCTATGTTTTTGAGTCTTTGTTCTCTTTGCTTTTCCACTTTCAAGGATTCTATTGATGTATCCTCCACTGCTGAGATTCTTTCCTCAGCTGTATTCAGTCTACTAACAAGCCCCTCAAAAGCATTCTTCATTTCTGTTACAGTGCTTTTTATCTCAAGTCTTTTATTTTTCCTTTAGTTCTTTCCCAGTATTTCTACCTATTTACATTACCCATCTGTCCCTGCCTGCTGCCTATTTTAGCATATTAACCATAATTGTTTTAAATTCCTGGTCTGATAATTCCAACTCCCTCCATGTCTGGTTCTCATGCTTGCTCTTTCTCCCCAAACTGTGTTTTTTGTTTTGTTTTGTTTTTGTTTTTGTTTTTTTAAAGATTTTTTATTTATTTGACAGAGAGAAACACAGCGAGGGAGGGAACACAAGCAGGGGGAGTGAGTGAGGGAGAAGCAGGCTTCCTGCCGAGCAGGGAGCCCGATATGGGACTCGATCCCGGGTCTCCAGGATCATGACCCGAGCTGAAGGCAGTTGCCCAACCAACTGAGCCACTCAGGCGCCCCTAAACTGTGTTTTTTTTGTCTTGTGGTATGCCTTCTAAATCCTCTTGATAGCAAGACATCATGTACTGCACCAAAGGAGTAGGTGAACATAGGCCTTGGGAATGTGATGATGAGATGCGGAGAGAGGGAAAACACTGTTGTAACTAGGTCTCAGTCTTTTAAATTTTAGGATTCAGTCTTGGCTTCTACACTGTGAACTTCACAAGAATTTCTGGTTTTCTTCTCCCTGCTTAAGTGAGACAGGTGGCTAGAGTGGGCTATAGTCATGTATTTCTTTTCTCCCACATGGAGTAGGGCAGTTCCCTTTCCCATGTCATTTAGGCTCTGATAATACCCAGCTGGTGAAGTTCTATTTGACTAGTTTCCTCTTAGGTTAGGCTTTAAGAGGAACAGAGCGCTTTAGTATGTTTCAAAATGGTTTCTCTGGCCTCTTCTTGCCAGAAGCCCGAGGGGATCTTTCTCTAGTATTCACTGTGGGAAGCTGGCTGACTTCCTGATGCAAATCTCACAGTAATATGAAGATCTTCCTATTAGTCAATTATTCTGGCATTTTTAACTTTCACACTGTCCACATTGAGCTTCCAACAATTCATCAGCTACAGCTCAGGATTTTCTACTGTGACACTGGTCTCCATTGTGGTCTCTTCTGCGTCTCTGCTCTGGTAAGTCGGCTTGTTACTGTTGTTGTTGTTGTTGTTGTTGTTAGTATTTGCTTGTCAGTCTCTCTGAAATGCCCCAGACTCCGAGACCCCCCCAAAGACGACCACCAGAGTCCAGAGCCAAAGCCAAAGGGCAAGGGTCGTTTATTGCGAGTTCGAACCCGGACCTCCGCATACTCGAGACCGGTGACGCTAAGAGGCCCAGTACAGCAGATTTTTCAGCTTTTTATAGACAGGCACAAACAAATTCGGAACTTTTCGCAGTACTTGGACTCTTATTGGCTAACATTCAAATTTGAACACCAGCATGATCTGGCTGGTTCCCGCGCTTATTAACCGAAACCACAGAGGGACATTCAGCATGAAAGGGGGAAGGGTGAGTCTTTCAAAGTAGCCACATTCCTGGGGTCAACTGGTCGGGTAGGGGGCTCCGGGTGTGGTTACCTAGCCACATTCCCGGAGTCATTAACCACATTCCTGGAGCCTAATGGCCATATTCCTGGAGCCTAATGGCCATTATCTCTCGTTCCCAGAGGGTGCGGAGAGAGAGACCTTGAGATTTCAGGGTGGCCATAGGAGGGCTGCTAGTGTTTTTTTGCCCCTCTTTAGGGTCTAGCAAGTGAGTGTACAGAATCCGGGTGGCTATTGGAGATATAAGGCATAACGGTCCTAATTTTATTTTTCACGCTTCTCACTCTCCAGTCGTTGGGCAGCAGTTTTTCCTGTATTCCCCTCTCTCTTAAGGATCCAAGTAGAGTTGTTGATTTATAGTATGTTCAGCTTTTCAGCTTTTTACTTGTTAGGATAGAGTGGTGACTTCTAAGCTCCCTACGTGCAGAAGAAACTGGAAGTCATGTGACAGTTTTTGCTTCATGTATTTTAGGGCTATTTTGTCAGGTGCTGTATTAATTTCCTAGGCCTGCCATAACAAAGGATCTCAAAATGAGTGGGTAAAACAACAGACATTTATTATGACACAATTCTGGTGCCTAAAAGTTTGAAATCAAGGCATTGGCTGAAACCTGTAAAGGAAATTCCTTCCTCGCCTCTTACCAAGCTCGAACTGCTTTGCAATCCTTGATAGTCCTTGGCTTTCAGTCTTTGCTTTTGTCATTACATGGCATTCTCCCCTTGCATCCGTGTCTGTGTCTTCTCTTATGAGGATGCCAGTCATATTAGATTAAAGGCTTGCCCTACTATAATATGACCCCATCTTAACTAATTACATCTGCAATGATTCTGTTTCCAAATAAGGTCACATTAAGAGAACTGGAGGTTAGGACTTCAAATATCATTGGAGGGTATACAATTCAATCATAACAGGTGCATGCTGGAAGAGGGGGATGAATAAGTTACAAAGTCAAAATGCCTACTGTTCTTACTGAGATTCTGATTTTTTTTTACATGTAACCCAGAATACTGAAATGCTTTAATATCTAGAGTTCTGAAAATGTTGATTTTTGATAAATTTTGCCAATGTTCTCATTACTTTTATGTAGAAGTTTTTAGAACCTCTTACACTGCCTTTCCTGCACATATCCCCTAATATTTTCAAACGTGTGACTTAGGCTCCAGACTGTTTTGATTCAAACTGTGCTCTAAAATATCTTAGCTAGATGTCCTTGGGAAAATTTATTTTCTTTTACTTACTATATGAATTTACTCATTTACAACAGGTAGATAGTGGTATTGCATCATATAATTGTTACAATGATAAGATGAGAATAACACAAGGAAGGCACATAAACAATAAATCACAAATTTAAAGCACAAGTAAATGTAATTTATTTATGTTCTTTATTCTATAAACATTGGTTAAGTATATGCAATTAAGATTCAGAAATAAATTTATGATACCTAATATTTATAGTTTATTTTCCAACTTTTGATAATTAGGCCATCCTCCTAAACTAATAACTTCTCTTCTGAAATCTGAATCATTTCAATAAAATAGTAACTGTTTCTATCACCTTTTTTGCTGACTACACTTTTATTAAATATGTCATCTAGTTTCTCATGTAAGTCAGTATACAAACAAAGTTACTTCATAAAAAAACCTCCTGCCAGACTGATATCATTTCACACTGGAAATTATTTGGATATTTTGTTCAAGTAGATATTATTTTATATCAACATTCCTGCCTTAAAAAAATAATAACCAGCCTGAGAAAGAATATAAATACTGTGGGAAAATAACTAACACTTTTTTAAACTTTCTTATACCACTAGTACTAACCAAAATAAAACAACTTAGGTTAAAACTGTAAAAAAAAATAATGATATCATGCCATTTCCTTTTATAAATATACATATTAAATATTAAATTAATTTTATATAATTTGAAGGGACTGATATGCTTTCACTCTTTATAGGTTTAAGAATACCCTTTCGGGGCACCTGGGTGGCTCAGTTGGTTAAGCGACTGCTTTCAGCTCAGGTCATGATCCCGGAGACCCAGGATCGAGCCCCACATCGGGCTTCCTGCTTGGCGGGAAGCCTGCTTCTCCCTCTCTCATTCCCCCTGCTTGTGTTACCTCTCTAATTGTGCTTCTAACTGTCAAATAAATAAAATCTTAAAAAAAAAAAAAAAGAATACCCTTTCATCTTAATTAACTGACATTTCTGGCAAGAAAAATATCAAACTTATTTCAAGTGTGAAAACCTTGAGACTCATAGAGAATAAATGACTTATGCCTTGTCAAAGTTCACCTAACTGGTACAGGGAGCAAAGCTAAGATGATACCTGAGGTTGTCTGATTCTGAAGGTCTTGGGCATAGGCCAGATTTAAATGTGGAGACAATTAGCAGGTACCTGTTTTGTTCTACAGGTATTATTTAGCCTGACTTACCTTTATATTCATGTCATCAAGCCATTTACTTTTTTGCTCATTGTGGTACCTAGGGTCAACCTTACTAAAACACTGAACTTAATGTCTGGTACACTGTACCAAAATATATTGAACTATATTTTGTAGATTAAAAAAAAATGTATGGTACACTGTACCAAAATATATTGAAATATATTTTGGAGATTAAAAAAAAAAGTGGATGGATGAGTGAAAATATAGACTTCTCCTCTTTTGTTTTTCCATGTGTTTATCCAGATTCCCTTCACTCCAAATCTACTCCCATTATTTTCCTGTATCCACCTAATTCACAATGCTTCAACTACTTTAAATTATTTTGATTTTGCTTGTATAGAATATCCCAAATGCTCTAGTATTCACTTTTTTTACACCAAATGATATTTTTATATCTCAGTAAGCACGAGGCAGCAAGCACCCTTATTTTTTTTTTTTTGCTTTGTTTTGTTTTTTGACAGTAATCACTTTTAAAAAGTATGATTTGTATTTGTATTACAGGATTTGGAATACAAAAGCTACTCTGCAAGTTAACAAATTTTGTTTAAAGTATCAGCTCTATTTCACAAAGTTAATATATAGTGTATTCAGTACACATATGAGTTAATATAGATATAAAACTTGTCTCAGTTTGAACTATAAAGAAATACCATAGTCTGGATAGCTTATAAAAAAACATAAACTTATTTATCACAGTTTCTGGAGGATGGAAGTCCAAGATTGTGCCACCATGGTTGAATACTTGTGAGGGCGCTCTTTTTTCTTTCAAACTGCCAACTTCTGTTGGTACCCTCGCATACAGAGAGCAGAGAAGGGAAGCAAGCTCTCTGTGACTCATAAAACTAAGTCCATCATTAGGGCTTCATCCTTATGACCTCATCTAACCCTAAGACCTTCCAAATGCCCAAGAATCCACATTCTTGGATTGGGTATCAACATATGAATTCTGAGGGGACACATTCAGTTTGTTCATAACAGTACCATACATATGATACTATATTATGTAGCATTATATATTTTCGTTATGTATAATTGATGGTAAACACCATGATTATGGTTTTATGTTTGCAACTATCACAGTCTTCATCTATACATAGTATTGCAATTAATAGAATAGAGACACAAAATATCAAAATTATATAAGCAATTTAAAAATACCAATATATTTCATTTGTATAAAAAGTTTTCAAGTTTCATTAGACATTTTAAACTTTTATTTAGCTGTTTATATTTGAAAGCACTTCATCAGTAATCACTTCAGATGCATAAAGTATAATAATTAATTAGCTTTTCCTCAGAAAAGCCTCAGTAAATGAGCCTTGTCCTTCCTCTTTTGTAAATTAAGACATTCATCTCCAAGGGGGTTAAGTTCACACTCCACCTTAGCAGCTGTTATTTTTTTTTTTAATGTAGGAGTGTATTTTAATTTTTTTCTAATAACTACCTTAAACACATATTTTATTTCAAAGGGAAAATATTAATACCAATGAGTACAGGAGGGATAGATGCAATGTTCAGCTTAACAATTATGCAGTAAAGACCTTGTTCTCTACTATTTGATTATCTTCGTGTGTAGCTCTGTAACTTGACTCATTTTTGCATTTTCCTTCATGCAAAAATAGTGCCTTTTACTAAAATAGATGTATAAACATGAGGCCAATTTTTGTGCTGTGACTTTTTTTGTTATAAAAAGTTGTATCAGTTTTAGGGAGTTGTTAAGTTGACTGAATTAATATAAATTTCTTAGACTAATTATGGACATCTATTAGATATTCTTTAATGGGTGAGTTCCTTCCCCTACATTGCCTCAACATTCTATACCTATCCATAGTTAAAGTATCTAAGGAGGGACCCAGTAGTATACCAGTGGCTTGGATAAGTTTAGTAATAAAAAGTTTACTTGTGGGGTGCCTAGGTGGCTCAGTCAGTTAAGCATCTGTCTTTGATTTTGGCTCAGTTCATGATTTCAGTGTTCTGGAATAGAGCCATGTGATGGACTCCATGCTCAGCAGGGAATCCGCTTGAGATTCCTTTTCTTCTCCCTATGCCCCTCCCCCTGCTTGCACACTCTCTCTTTCTCTCTTTCAAAATAAATAAATCTGTGGGGCACCTCAGTGGCTCAGTTGTTACGCATCTGCCTTCGGCAGAGGTCATGATCACAGGGTCCTGGGATTAAAAGTAAAAGATTAAATTAAAGATTTATTTATTTATTTTAATTTTATTTATTTATTTGACAGAGAGAAACACAGCTAGAGAGGGAACACAAGCAGGGGAGTGAGAGAGGGAGAACCAGGCTTCTCGCTGAGCAGGGAGCCCTATGTGGTGCTCTATCCCAGGACTCTGGGATCATGACCTGAGCTGAAGGCAGATGCTTATGACTAAGCCACCCAGGTACCCCTAAATCTCTAATTTTAAAAAAAAGTTAATTCATATAATACAGCCCCTTTTGTCTGTTTTTTGGCTAAAAACTTTAGCCTCAAAACAGTTATATGTTTAAACTAATAACTAATGATCAACTTGAACCCTTTCCTGTGTTTCTCCTTTTGTCAAAATTCCTGTATAAATTGTTCTTCCCTCAAGTATCTAAATCCAAGCTAGTTCTTGTTGTCTCAGCAGATATATTACTATGTCCTTTACAAAAAGTTTCAGATGACATATGAACTTCATGTATTTTCTACACTTCAACTTCATACTTTCTATCATTCTATCCTCCTTTTTTATGCACAGCCTCTGTGAGTCCATTTGTATCTTTTCTCCATATGAGGGAAAAAAAAATGTTTGCACTGTCAGTATAAGCCACAGAATATCCTCTGATGAGAAACGATGATTCTATTCCCCTAGTCAAGAATATGGAATGGAACAGGGAAAAGGAGATATTTTTCTTAGTATCCAGTGTGTAACTGAAAAACAAAGGTCCAAAATTTTTTGCTTAGATGTTTTGCTCCCAATGATAAACAGTGATGTTATAACTCAGCTGTTCCCTTTGTTCATGATTTTACCCAGGTAGGATAGATTTATGGCCGAGGTCAGAACTATAAATTAAAGTCTGCCATGGTTAATCTGATAAATATTCCACAGAGTTGGCACAATTGTGTGCTTATAAAGAGAAGTAATATTCTCCACTGTGTACCTGTTTGTTCTGAGGACAGCATGACTATATTCAAAGGCCTAATTAAGAATATTTCTAAAATGTAATCATGTGTAAAAATTCTTTAAAAAGTACAGTTCAGCTAAGTTATAATTTTTTTCCATAGGGTATATACTGTAGAAAACAAATGCTAACTGGCTAGTGAATATTTGGGCATGACAACTCAAAAATGAAATGAACTGATAGGTTCACCTGCCAGCATTGTTGCAATTCGGACTAGCAGATGATCACTTGGCACCTTAGAACATGGGAATGATTGGCTCTGCGTGACCAACATTTCACAGATCCTACACTGGTGCAGGTAAAGGTGGGTAATTACCTCAGCCACCCAAGGGGAAAAGAGGGAGCAGGTGTTAGGCTGCCAGCACAGCTCGAGTTTCAACTCATTTCAAATATAAATGTAGCTGGTTGTAGGAGCCAAGAAATTTGGGTCAGTTGAGATTTTTGCTGTCTCAATTTAGGGGATTATAATTGAGTTTTTGCCTCTCTGACCTGATTCTTTCTAATGCATTTCCCATATTGGTAACTTTAAAATTTAACTTTTCCCTAAGCTCTTTGTGTTCTCGCAGTCACTGAGACTAGAATTCACATGCTGTTTCAGTAACAACTGACAAATGTGTCTTTTGAGAGATTTACTGCATCAGCTTGCCTGACAGAAGAGCTGATCATAGAAAGGATAGGCTTGTCTGTTTGTTTCCTGGAGTTCCTTATGCACTGTTAGAGCTATAGAAGAACTGGAGGAGGGAAGGCAGAGAGAGTAAAGTGACTGTAAAGGAAAGTGATTTTTTTTTTTAAGAGCAAATTGAAATGATGGGGAAAGAACCAAAGTGGGAGAAAGTGATTTTTTTCCTCTTAAAAATACACACACACACACACACAAACCTTGTTGCAAAAACTGAATAGTTAAGTATTAAGTGTGACTAATTCTATTTAGTACTCAAAGTGACATATGGTGCTCAGAGACTACTGAGCAACATTACCTTTTTTTTTTTGACACAAATATATTAATATGAGCACATTTCCTTCACACTATTGTATCTACATATCCTCAGGGGCAATTGAGGAATTTATAACTGTTACCCTATAATAAATGGCTGTGCTACACAAAGTTCCATTGTGTTTCAGGAGATATTTATCTTCTCACTTCAATTTCAGGCTATAGGTTTCACTTCTTGAAACTGTTTAACAACTAACTACTTTTTTCTGCACCCACTAGTTTGTTCCCCTTGAAAGTGCTTTGGCTTGGGAAAAGAGGTAATTGCCTTTGCAGAATTGTGTGCAAAGATCTCTTTGACGATTTCATTTAGGAGTTAACCACATCTTTAAATGCATCATTTTATTGCTAAGAGGTAATTTTTTTCTGGATTTCATATTCCAGATGGTCAAGGTTGTGGAATATCAAACCTTAAAAAAATGAGATCATTCCTTTTTATAGTTTGTCTTCTTAGTGTGTTCCTTTTTTACTTAAATATAGTTCATTTTGTGGTTGAAGTTTTTCTCATTCTCTGATTTAAAATTGATGTTTTCTCTTCCAACTCCCACGGATCTAACTGTTACATTGGCTAAATAACTGCCTGGCATTAATTTATGTATGAAAATTATTCTTCTTGAGTGGGAAAATTTTCCCTCAGCATTATTTTATGCATCTACCTGATTATATTATGATTAAGGCTAACATAATTGTTTTTTTCTTCATGTAGAATACATTGAATAGAACTTAGCCTAATTCATTTTTCATTCATAATTTATAACTTCCAAGTTCTAATTTATAACTTTTCATTTCTGTGGTCATTTTTGGAACACAATTGTCAACTCAACAGGAGATTCCTAGAAAAGGAAAATAATGGGATTTAAAGAGATCTCAGAAAGTTCCAATATATGAAATTTCTAATTTGATGCATTATCAATACAATGACAAATTCATTTTCTGGGAATGTATTTAAAATTTTAACATGGAGCATTTTTGGAAGTTTTGTTATTGCATAGTAGCCTAACCACAAGTATTTGGGCCATACAGATTTTAATTTCAGTCCTGACTACCTCATTTATAGCTTGTATAATCTTGAGAACTTGAATTAATTCTCCAAGGGGCCATTTCCTCCTCCATAAAATGGTGGTTTAATATTTCATTTACAGCATGATTTGTATATAAACACCTAACAATATACTAAGTAAATGGTGGATGCTTAATTAATTATATTTTTATTTCACTGTTTCAAGTTTCTCTACTGCTATTAAAGCCCTGTTTATACATTTTATTCTCAATGAGTTTGGAAAAAAATGGCTTAACATTCCCTATAATAACCCCTTAATATCTATTGATCAAACTGAATTCTTCGGCCATGACTTTCTTACTTTTAATTTTTATCAGTCTCTTTCAATATCACACTTTGAACATCACACACAAAAGCAGGTGTGTTTGTAGAATTTGGAGCAAGCTATAAAGGTGTATAAACACAGGTTCTTCTATGATCTCACCCAGAAATGGAGATTACGAATACCTACCATTTATTTTTATTTTTTTAAGATTTAATTTTTTATTTGACAGAGAGAAACACAGCTAGAGAGGGAACACAAGCAGGGGAAGCAAGAGAGGGAGAAGCAGGCTTCCCACCAAGAAGGGAGCCCAATGTGGGGGCTGGATCCCGGGACTCTGGGATCATGACCTGAGCTGAAGGCAGCTGCTTAAGGACTGAGCCACCCCGGCGCCCCAACAAATACCTACCATTTAAATATAAAGCTGAAGGCTCATGACACAAAGCCTCCCAAACTGGGTACATTCACCAAATAAAATTGTCTTTCTTCTGCTAGGTATACATTGGAACTAGGCAGGAGGCAACACACAAAATAACCAGGAAGAATTCCCTGGTCTCCAATTCCTCTGATTTTTTCAGGGGCTTTCTGACTTGTGATTTTGCAAGTCTCACACACATACACACACAGAAACATACATCCCACAGTGTATTATCCTAATGCTTTAAATTGGCTCGAATCATTGGCCTCTCTCCACAGTTGTGATATCTACTTCCCTGCCGATGATGCTATTTTCAGCAGTTTTGGTTAAACCACTCTTTTCTAGTCTGGGATTATCCATGCTCAACACAAGGTAACCACTCACAAAATTATGTTGATAGCCCCATAATATAAACACTAAGACTATATGTATTTTCTTTCTCAAATTCAGTTCCTATATTCCTGGAGTCATACCATTCATCTAGATGAGACACTTTAAAATGGCAAACTGAAATTCATAAGAATTTGATGGAAAAAATAAGTAGTCTAGAAATTGTAATAAAAGGAATGGTGGTAAGAACTGAGAATTGTCTTTTATGTTAAACAAAAAAAATTGAAAGGGGATATAAACACTCTTTTCACTTATCTAATGGGCTGCCATAAGGCATAAGGAAACAACAACAAACTTTCTCTATTACCAGAAAATGGAAATAAGTCAAATTAATGAAAATTAAAGGATTAAAGGTTTTAGAAATTATGAATGGGGAGAATACTAACACAAAGTTTTTCTATGAGATGCAATGCAATCTTCAAAGATTTGTTTTATTCTAAATATCAAAGATTAAGTATAGAATTTCTTTTTTAGCTAAGTGATAGTCATTGTACACATTGTTCAGGAGTGAAGATAGATGATAAAATAAACACTGTTAACCCCAGGTAGGTTACTATCATTGTTAGAGTTCTGAACAGTAGAGGTATGCTTCCATTTGCTATAACTATTTCTTTTCCCATATATATATATCCGGTAAAGCTTTGATTTTATGCAGATGCAAATGCTAAAGTGGGACAGGAAAAAACAGTCATTCATCAACACATAGATTTTGAGATTTAATTACTTTTTAAATATTTCCCATAATTATTCTTCTGTTCCAGGTGTCTAGTACCCTCTGCATACTCTGGAGATTTTTGCAACATTTATAGTAAATGGTAAAATTCTTAAATTTACTTAGTGTTTGAAGAGTTTGTGCATTCATTTTATGAGATGAATTTTTCTAATGACTTCTAGTTTTTCAATGATCGGTTAAGAATTTAGTGGCAAGAATTTAAAATTCTTGATGGATATCATTTGTGGGAGAAAATGAAAGCATGTTATTTGGTTATCAGAGATGCATAAAGACAGCAAGCTAAATTTCTTAGCTTGACAACTTAATGTCTATTTCTTAGCATACTTTTCATGAGAAGTATGGTAATCTGTTAATTAGCAATCCTTAGATTTAATATAAAAACTCATCTACAAAATGACACACTAAAATAGGATGAAAAATAGTAAATATTCTATAGGCAATCATAAATTGTTTCTGTAACATAAAAAATGACATTATAATAAAAATCAAAGAAATAGAGGCTCACATTTGATGTTACCTAGTTATTCCATTGGTATAAGTTTCCTCCAGTTTGTACATTTATGGTTCAACTGTAAGTCTCAGAAACATTTTCTTTGAAAATAAAGATAAGACCTATCAAAAAAACATTGACATTTCTGAAGGGAATTAGGAGAATCCTTACATGTTTTCCAACATCTGATCTCCTTGTATACTTAGAGCTACTGGTGCTTACTAGAAGCATTGGGGGCCGTTGCCTTGGTGGCAGTACTGTATTGAGCACTGTCACTTCACTTGAAGAATTCGTCAAGATCCGGTAAAACAAATAGCCATGGGAATACAACAGGAAAATGCTCACAAATATGAATTTTAAATAAGATTATGGTAAAAGAGCAAAGGCAAATGTCTTACCAAAATATAGGGAAAGGGAAAAAAAAACATGGCAGCAAGAAAAGCCAAGCAGTTAGGAGCAGAGTGAACAAAGGTAAAAAGAGCATAATAGGAGAGAGAGCTAGAAAATTAATAAGCAGCTGGATGGATGGGGCCTTTTAGGTTATAAGAAGGATTTTGGCTTTTCCTCAGTGATAAGAGAAGTCATTGGGAAATTTTGACCAGAAGATGAATAATCGGGTTCACATTTGAAGAACACTATTCTGGTGTATATATATATGCATATATATATATATGTATACAACCTATATTAGTACCTGTTTTTTACCAACCAAAGAAATTCAGAGGATTTTTGCTTTCAGAAGAAAGGAAAATAGCTTTTAACAATTATTTTTCAGCAAATACCCAGCAGCGAGAATGGTACTACCAACCTCCCCCAGTCCTCCTCTCCACCAATTTACCACAGCTTTGAACCATGTCTGTGGACATTTTTGCTTTATATAGATTTATTTTGTGTATTTCTTAGCAAGATGTGTCCTAAAGTATCAGAAAAGTCTAAACAAGGTCATGTTTGGGGTCTGAAAACACCACAAAAAATTTTTCTATTAATTAGTGGTAATTGCTTCTTGTTTTACACCATCATTGTGGCTTATGAAAAAATTCATAGCAGTGTTCAACTTGTGGATAGCAGTGGAAGCCTGCATATTAAGAGTACAGTGGATAGACTTTCTGACTGACCAGAGTGAGCTTTGAAATTTAGAGAGAACTTGAACTTGGTACCAATGTTTTAGCCTAAGCAACTGAAATAGAGTTAATATTAACTGAGTTGGGAAAGATAGAAGAGCTCAATTTTGGATACACTCTGAGGTCTCTACTGGACATCCACATGGATGCTGAGTAAGCAATTGAACACCTGGTTCTGGAATTAGACAGTGATATAAATGCAGGAATAATCAGCATATAAATGGTGTTTTAAAACATGAGACTAGATGAATTTATAGAGAGAAAAGATGCAAGGGCTGAGAACTGGGAGAACCCAACTTTTAAAGGTCTGGAGAAACCAACAACAAAAAAATGACTAAGAAAAATGTTCAGAAATATAGGAGGAAATCCAGTTGATTTTTCTGAAAGACAAAAGATGAAAGTATTTTTTTTTCTTTAGGATTTTATTTATTTGACAGAGAGAAACACAGCCAGAGAGGGAACACAAACAGGGGGAGTGAGAGAGAGAGAAGCAGGCCTCCGGCCTAACAGGGAGCCCAATGTGGGACTCTATCCCGGGTTTCCGGGATCATGACCTGAGCCTAAGGCAACCGCTTAACCAACTGAGCCACCCAGGCGCCCCAAGAGGAAAGTATTTTATGCAGAAAATGATCACCAATGCCAAGCATTGTTACTTGGTCAAATAAGGTAAGATCTGAGAGGGTGCCTGGGTGGCTCAGTGGATTAAAGCCTCTGCCTTCAGTTCAGGCCATAATCTCACGGTCCTGGGATCTAGGCCCAAATGGGCTCTCTGCTCAGCAGGGAGCCCGTTTCCTTCTCTCTCTCTTCCTGTCTCTCTGCCTACTTGTCCTCTCTCTGTCAAATAAATAAAATCTTTTAAAAAAAAAGATAAGGTCTGAGAGATAACTATGAGATCTGAAACATAGTTATTGGGGAACATAAAATGGGCCACAAATCTTTTTTTTTTTTTTAAGAGGGGAAATTGCCATTATTAAAACATCATTGTCTTAAATTTTCATTTAATGATCAATTCACTGCAAAAGAACATAGGTGCTTACTCAATAGAAAAATAAAGGGCAAAATCAAAGCTTTTGGTCTTTTCTATAATACTTATATATAATTAAAATTAAAAAATAGGGTGCCTGGGTGGCTTAGTAGTTTAAAGCCTCTGCCTTCGGCTCAGGTCATGATCTCAGGGTCCTGGGATCTAGGCCCTCATTGGGCTCTCTGCTCTGCAGGGAGCCTGCCTCCTCCTCTCTCTCTGCCTACTTGTGATCTCTCTCTATCAAATAAATAAATAAAATCTTTAAAAAAATTAAAAAATAGAAGAGTAGAATAAGAAAAATATTAATAATGTTTCCTTGTCTGGGTATATAAGTATTTAAAATTTATTTTATACCCACTTGGAAACAATTTCAGAATTCCTGTATTTTGACAAAACACCTAGAAATGATGGTTTTCCTTTTTTTTTTTCTTTTAATTATTTTACTGTGATGTGGAGGGCATTTTACCTATGACATTGGGTAATTCAAAGGCTTCCTGGAATCCTATTTGTCACCAAGTATAAAAGGTCATCGTGAATGTCATTTGCTGATATTAAACACAGCAACATGGACCATTGAAGAGAATAATCTCCTATTTAATTAGAGTAGGAGGATCTCTGGAGCTGTTAGCCAGCTGTCTGCTTCTAACTGTGATGTTAAGAAGAAACTGAATTAGAAGAATATGGACAATGTTAGAAATACCTACATAGCATTTAATAATCTGAAATTTAGAGATATTCAAAGTTTAAGGTCAATTTTCAGGAGTGTCATGTACACACACACAAACACCTTAAATTCTACATTCATTTGGCCTCTTAAAAACAAAAAGCTTAACGTTTTATTGCCCTCATTGTCTCTATCAGAGTGAAATTGAAATAATTACCCTTACAATGCCTTTCATTCTGACCTTCAAAGTCAAAGCCACAGGCCTACATAGCTAATGTTTTTTTTTTTTTCTCCTCTAAATTACCTGACTAATTGCTTAACACTATGCTTCACTTAGGCAAGATAAAATAGGCTGGAGAGAGATGAGAATTAGAAACGTTTTCCTCACAGGTATCCCTAGAATTGAGATGTCAATATAAAGGGGTTTTATTGTCTCAAAAGCTTTTTAGAAGCATTTCTTTGGTCTTGATTTGTAGAAAGTCAGTATCTTGATTCATAAATGATGACAAAGTTCATATCATCTCCCATCTCACTGGGCATTCTAAAAGAAAAGATTTAATAAGACTAAGAAAAACACAAAATAGGAATGATTTTTTTAATCAAATGGAAATAATTTCTAAAGATGACATAATGCATTTCAAGTTTGCTTTAAGACCTAGAAAGCATTTAAAACAGACTTTTCTGGAGTTGATTCATTTTGGGAGTTTTTAAGTCATCTACACATTCCATGCCAGATCTTTTAAAATCATCTATTGCCATGTGGTTTATAACGTGGTAGCTGAAAGTGGCAAAGATGTGCTACTCCATCTCATTTTTTTTCCAGCTCTGGAAAAAGGATTAAATGTTAACTAAAACTAAATCCATGCTTATATAAATACTCATGCACAATTTTATGATATAGTTAATGAATGGACAGATAGGTAGACATTCATTAGTATTATGGTTTATATTTTGTCAAATAAAACCACTGTTCCCCAAAAACAGATTTCTTTGCCTGATTCTACAATGTCTGAAAGTCTTATTTTTAGTGGAATATTTAGCTGCTCATATTGGTCACTGGCTTTAAAGCACAAATAAAATTTTTAGTTTAGCTACTAGTCTGAGTTGGACTTTGGAATAATGAAATAAGAGTCAGGTAGGGTTTATTTCAGAGATATAGAAATAAAAATTGCTATTCACTTTGTTAGTCTGCTAAACCAAGGCCGTCTACTGAAATCGGAAAAGCCTCTCTAATGGACAATATACCAGAGGTAGACAATTTCTCACTGACAAGTACACTAGCCAAAATGCATTAATGTGTATTAAAAAGAAGAAAAACAGCACAACCACATCAGACATATACACTCATTTCTTGCTATAGGACCATAGGAACTTTCCTATACTCTTTTTTTTTGTGAACCCTATTCATACATATTTCATATACCATATGTCCCAGCACTTAAATTGTACAATCCAGTGATTTTGAATATATTCATTAAGCTGTGCAACCATCACCATAATCAATTTTAGAACTGCAAAAGACATCCCATACTTATTAGTGGTAACTCCCCATTTACCGTCAAACTCTCCAGTTCCTGGCAATCACCAGTCTACTTTCTGTCTTTATGGATTTGCTTATTCTGGTACTTCATACAAATGGAATTATTTATATGCTTCTACCTTATGGCTATTACAGATAATGTGGCTATGAACATGGGTTTGCAAATAGCTCTCAGGACCCAGCTTTCAATTCTCTTGGCTATGTACTCAAAGTGAAATTACTATATCATGTGGTAATTCCATATTTAAATTTTTGAGAAACTGCCACACGGTTTTCCATAGAGATTGAACAATTTTATCCTCCTATCAACAGTGCCTAAGAGTTCCATATTCTCCATAACTTCCCCACCACTTATTTCGTGTTTTCTCTTTTTTTGATAGGAGCCATCTCTGTGATGAATCTTACTGTGGTTTTGATTTGCACTTCCATAATAATTAGTGATGTTGAATACCTCCTCATATGCTTTTTGGTCCTATACTCTTTTTTTTTTTTTTTTTTTTTTTTTTTTTTTTTTTTTTTTTTTTTTTTTTTTTTTTTTTTTTTTTTTTTTTTGGTCCTATACTCTTTTTGATAATATATTCTGGAGGGAAATTAATTATCTGGATATTCTTCAGGCCATCTCTGTTGTCCCACTATACTGATGCCATCATATTGGAGCAGAAGTTGTAGTTCTTGCAGCACCCCAGTAGAGACACTTGCACACCAGATGAGTTATAAGCCCTTTAAAAATTTAGGGACATACCATATTCTTGAAGTTTTTAACTGTGGTCATAGACTGCAAGCTCTGTCAGGGACAGTTCATGATCGTGATCCGCCCCTCCCTCCCGCCAAGCCCAAGCCACCAGAAAACTTTGGTGGAGGTACCTGTGAATGTGAATGAAAGCCCCTCTGGGCTTTCCCTACCTAGAATCTGGAAAGCCACATACCCTGTGGGTCAGGGCAGTATGTCCTTTGTGTGCTTATTCAAGACATATAGTTTCCTCTGGTAATTGTATCTCTGTATCTCTTATCTGTATTTCTTGATCCCTGTGCCTCAATGGTCTCAACTTCTGTGAGTTTAAGCAATCACTCTGTACCCTGCAGTAACAATACTAATCCTGTCTCTAGGGCAGATGTAAAAGCAGTTAAAGATTTAACTGCACCACCCAACTTCCTCACTTTTAAATAATAAATGACTGGGGCCTCTGTCAGTCAAGAGAGACAAAGGCAGAGGGCCTGGGAGGAGGCAGCAAGAGAGAAACTGAAGGCAAAAACAGCAAGAGAGAGCCTGTAGAGAGAGACTGAGAGACAAAGGCAGAGAGCCTGGGAGGAAGCAGCAGGAGAGCCTTAGAGGAGAGAGCAGGAGAGCTGGGAAACAGCAAAAGAGAGCCTGCAGAGAGACTGAGAGACAAAGGCAGAGAGCCTGCAAGGAGGCCTCAAGAGAGCCTTAGAGGAGTGAGCAGGAGAGCTGGAAAACAGCGAGAGAGCCTGCAAAGAGAGACAGAAACAGAGAAGCAAAGAAAGCAGCAGAAAGAGAAGCAGACAGAGAGTAGAGAGACAGAAGAGGAGAGAGAAGTAGAGCTAGAGGGCCAAAGCCAGAGCTAGAGAGCTAGAACTAGAAAGCCAATGCTAAAAAGCCAGAGCGTGAGGCTGAGCCTGCTTCATAGGTCTCTCCTGACTGACCTCGGGTCTGTTAGCTTGCATTAGATTTGCGTGTCCGTATCATTATTTTGCCGGCGGTTCGGGACCCACAACTCCGCCGAGGCTGGCTCCTCCAGCGACATCAAAGCTCTCCAAAGTAAAGAATATGTTATTATACCTTGTGCTTCCTAAACACTAAGAGGCACATCACTTGAAGGCCTCTTCAGATTTTGGAGACAGTATAGACCAGTTTTTGAGAATACTGCAAAAAAATCATTTGTTGGTGTGTTTAAGAACCACAGCTTTGAAAGTGGCTCAGAGCATAAGAGGGAGCTCTGTAAGAGACTTGAACTAAGATACCATTGGGCCTTACTTCTTGGAGCTGCAACCAAAAGGTTCTGTGGTATTGTAGGTATCTATGGTATATAAGGGCTTTCTTTGAATTTTTGAAGCCCGATTAGAGGATTTACAGCAGCATAGAACTCTAAAGGCTCTGGGATAATGCTATGCCATATTCCTCAGATAAAGATTGACCACCTGAAAAGCTGCTTTCACTGTGGTGCTGGCCCCTAAGTAGATACTGAGCACCTAACGTGGGATATTAAATGATTATAGTCAGAAAGGGTCTACTGAGTCATAAATTCAGGTAAGAATTCAGTAAAATAAGGTATTATAGAAGTGGTTTATTCAGGTTTGGGCCTGACCTAGCTTAGAGAACGTAAGTATCAAAGAGGTTGTTATGAAGCCCCAACTCACCTAATATTATTAGAACTTCTCCCTCAGTACATGCTGATAGCCCTGTGGAGTATTCTCTACACCCAAGTGATGGAGTTCAAGTAAAAACCTGGGCCTGGTTCGTGGTTGGGATGCTTGAGGGCTGAAAATGAACTGCTGCTTTGCCTAAGGATAGCTTTGCCTAGGGATGGTCCTGAAAGAGTGTGGAGTAAACCTTCGTAATCAACAGGTCTTTGACCAATTTTTGAGGTCATAACCTGGAATGAGAAGAAAAATATCTTGAGTTATAAATGTTCCTGGATTCTGGGTATTTGAAATAGCATCACTGGTAGGTCAGAAATTTAGAAGTAGCAAGAATGGAAGATTGAAGGCAAAGAAGTTTTGGACTATGTAGTGGTAGTGGTGGTAGTGGACAAAAAGTGTGCAGATCATTTCTTTCTCAAGTCAATGACTACCTATAGGCTGGTATGGAAAGACACCTGTATTGAAGTTTTAAAACCTCTGGATATAAATTGAAATTGGGTTTGTGGAAATCTATAGACCAGGCTCCTTTCTGAGTTGTATACAAAGTAAAAGCTTTAACTCTCTCCTTTGATGTGTCAAAAATACAAGGTTTTTTTCTTCTTTGTTTATTAACTATTTTAGAAATGATTGACTCAGCTCCTTTGCATATTTCTTTTTGCCTTCCCATTTAAGATCTATTTTTGAGAACATTCATAGCTTATTCACGTTGTTTTATGGACTGTGATAGTACATTGGTCAGGTCATCTTAAACTTGTCTGTTGCTTAATGAGGGATGAGTGACAAGATATTTATGTCAGTTGTATCTTTTTTGTACAATTAGTATAAAATACCCTGAGGTTAATGAACTTAATGAGAAACTCTGAGATTTGTTCACTGTGCTGAATTGCTCACATCTATACTATGCTAGGGTGCTGTTCAAATTCCAGAGGAGCATTTGAAGGAAATCATTGCCCATATTGTCATGGACAGAGAATGATCAGATGTATCCCAATTGCCAGTCATGTTTTGCCTAATATCTTTTTTACCTTTCTTTGGGGCTGACGGGTGCTTTGCTTTGAAGGGATAAGAGCTATAAGAATGAGACAGATTTAGGGTTGAATATGGGACTAATATTTTATTAATGTCAATTCTGATATAATCAAAAGTTCCACTGGTGAAAGCAGAAATATAAAAAACTTCCCACGGAACATTTTTCATTTTTCCTTATGAATAGTTATTTTAGGAATTACCTCTTACCCTCAGAAATTTATCAAAATTGTAGCAGCCTTTTTTCAGACCTGTTTTTCACCATGCAGTCTTGAACATTTGCACTGAGGCTTAGGTTAAAATCCATCTTTGTTTATTAAATCAGTCTTTACCATGACTGCTATATCCGTTCCCATTTTTTCTTAGGTTCCCATGCCCTATATCAATCCGTCCTTTACTGTGAGCCAACCCAGTCTCCCATTTTTCCTTCTAGGCTCAGTACCTTAGAGCATTTTCTTGGTCAGATTGTAACTCTAGCAGAGGGAATACTTTGTCATACTTTATTTCTGTTACATAGAATATGCTAGCACAAAATAGTGGGCAGTAACGTGGTATGTGACTAAATGAATAAATGAAGAGATGAATTGTGAAGTTTGACTGGTAACATTATTCTTCTGGAGTAATACTAATAATTTTGCTGAAATAATCTTCAGACAATAAGTGTCTATTTCACCATCATGCTATGGCATCAGGGTATGTACACATTCCATTGGAATTAAAGTTGAGGAAAAACCCATTCTATTTATTTTTATTTTTATTTTTTATTTTCTATTTTTTAATTAACATATAATGTATTATTTGTTTCAGGGCTACAGGTCCATGACTCATCAGTCTTACAAACACCCAGAGCTCACCACAAGCTTACCCTCCCCAATGTCCATCACCTAGCCACCCCATCCCCTCCCCTTTTCCCTTCCAGCAAACTTCAGTTTGTTTCCTAAGATGAAGAGTCTCTTATGGTTTGTCTCCCTCTCTGGTTTTGTTTTGTTTCATTGAGGAAAAAGCCATTTTAAAAACCTAGAAAAATCTGCAAAATCTAAGTGGAGATCAAGGAAATCTGTATGCCCTAGTGGGAGCTCACATTTTGCCTCCCTTCAACTTACTTCTGCCTTGAGCTTCTTCCCTCATTCCCAAAGAGGAAGGAAATCATGGGCAAGTGAAAAATAAGACATTAATGGGTCTCTACTGGTTGTATTTGTCAGAGTGATGAGGAGTGGGATTGAACATTTTGATGAGGAGTGGGACTGAACACTTTAGCTCTTAAATGGGAGGACATTTTAGGATGAGTGGAGTTTTCATAAGGCTGGAACATTAGATTCAAAGGAGATGTTGCCTCTTTAGAAATATCTCCATTTCAAGAATCTCAGGTGCTACATATTGGGGCTACTCTAACCCTTGAAGAGTGGCTATGCTTTTTGTAGTTTTTAATTAAGTGTCTTTAATCTTCTTACCACTTCCACATCTTTCTTTACACACCATTAGAACTTTAGCACAGAATTCAAGTGAGGGCTAATAGGGCAGGGTCCTGAGAAGACCACTTGGCCTACTTATAATTTTGTAATTTCTATGTCATTATTGCTTATGTCAAATGAATTCTCCATGTGGTTTAGCATAGCACAGGATGAAATGTGGTTTAGAGAAGCTCTCATAGTAACACGTAAGCAATATTGAATATTATAGAATATATTACATATTTACTTCACAAATGTTTACAAAATATATAAAATGTTAATCACATTGACCTCATTTTAACGTCTCAATGTGCCTATGGACAAAATCCTGTTATGATCATAATTCTAATTTTTTAGTATTTTGACCAGAGAATTAAGTGAATTGCTCAATTTCATACAGTGGTTAAGAAAAGTAATTAGAATTATACCTAAAATAGTCTGGCTCCATATTCCACATTCTAAGTTTTTCACTACAATTCTTCTCCATAAACAGAACATACATTTGACAGACATTGACTTCTGAGTACACTTTTCTCAGGAAAGTTAAAGGTAAAAAAAAAAAAAAAAAAAAGGAAAGTTAAAGGTAGTGTGTCTATGAAAATACCAGACAAAATTCAGGAGCCTATTCATTTTACAAATATCTAATTCCTACCTTGCAAAAAGTGTTATGTTTTACTATTGGTCTGCGTCTTGGCCAATAATCTACACAAATGAATATGATCTACAATAATGACAATCAAAATGATAATATAATTAAACCAAAAGTAACCTTGCCTTTTATAATATTTAGGTAAAATGATTAGAAATAATAAAAATTTAACAGTAGAATAAAATTTTGGAGATAGCTACATATTGAAGAGGTAAATTAAAAGGAAAGAGAAGAAAAAAACTTTCTGCAAGATTTGTATTTCCAAGCTAGAAAACAGTGTGACAACCTTATGAAACCTTTCAACCTTTAAGAAAGTAGAAAAAAAAATAACTTTTTTCATATATCCAGGTTTTAGTGGTACTCATCTTTGAGTTGTGTCAAAAAGAAAGAAACCATCTTGTTAGGCTGTTGTAAAAAGGACATGAAATGAATTGTCTGTTAGAGGTTTTTAATTATAAGGCACTGTACAATAAAATATTTCAATAAAATATTATAGTTCAGAAATAGAGAAAGTCACTTAGCAAATCTAGCATTGCCTTTACAGTCATTGATCTACCTTCTAATTAGGTTTATCAGATGAAAATAGACTCAAGTACAGCCTTAAATGTAATGAAAGTTCATACATAGTTAAAGGCCTGTAACACTTCTCTACTAATACATTAGGAATGACTTCCTTCGTTCTTGCTGATGCCACTTGATGAACCCTGACCTTTGCCCTTTTCACCCAAGTCTTAAACTGAAATGCTCTCTTATGTCTATGCTTTGGGGAACAGTATATCTCTTTCAAAATGAAATTTTTAGATATAAATCTAACAAAACATGAAAAACATCTAAAAAATAATGTAACAGAACTTATATTCTGAGAATAAAAAACACTGATGAAAGTAATTGGAACAAAATAAATGGAAAGACATGTTGTGCTTATGGACTGAAAAACTTAGCATAGTAGAGATTTTAATTACAAAAAGTGATATCTAAGTTTAACGTGATTCCTAGCAGAACCTTCACAGAAATTTTTATGAATATAGATAAACTTTTTTCTAAAATTTATATGGAAAAGCATAGAAATTGTAATGGCTAAAAGAATTGTGAAAAAGAAAATAGCAGGAATGACTCTATCCAATATTAATGTTAAATATAAAGATACAGTGATCAAGATTGTGTGATATTAGCAGATAGACACATAAAAGAATCCACTTGTAGACTCATCCAAGTATAGAAAATATAAAAGGTGCAAAACAATTCAGTGGAGAAAGGGTAGTTTTCCAGCAGGGATAGAGCAATTGGATACCATAGGAAGACACACACACATACACACACACACACACACACACACACACACAGAGGTTCTTAACCCATTATGCCCACTCTTCAACCCTCTATACCCTAACCTCCATTTCTGGCAAATATCAGTTGTTCTCTCTATGAGGTTGGTGTTTGTTTTTAGATTCCACATATAAGTGAGATCATAATATATTTGTCTCTGATTTACTTCACTTAGCATCATGTCTTCAAGATCCATCCATGTTGTTTCAAATTGCAAGATCTCATTCTGTTTCATGGCTGAATTGTATTCTTGTGTGTGTGTGTGTGTGTGAGAGAGAGAGAGAGAGAGAGAGAGAGAGTTTATTCATCCAATGATAAACACTTAGGTTGCTTTCACATGAGTGATTATAAATAATGGTGGAATAAACATAGGGGTGAATATATTTTTCTGAATTAGTGTTTTCATTTTCTTTGGATAAATAGCCAGAAGTGCAATAGCTGGATCACATGGTAGTTCTCTATTTTTTTTTTTTTTTTTTAGATTTTTTAGATTTTTCTTTATTTATTTGACAGAGAGAAACATGGAGAGAGGGAACACAAGCAAGGGGAATGAGAAGGAAGAAGCAGACTACTGGCCAAGCAGGGAACCTGATGTGGGGCTTGATCCCAGGACCCTGGGATCATGACCTGAGCTGAAGGCAGACGCCCAACAACTGGACCTATGTTCTCTTTTTAGTTTTTTGATGAATCACCATACTGTTTTGCATAGTGGCTACCCTAATTTAGAGTCCCACTAATAGTACACAAGGGTTTCTTTTTTCCAGTCCTTGTCAACACTTGTAATTTCTTGTCTTTTTTGACAATAGACATTCTAACACATGTGAGGTGATATCTCATTGTGGTTTTCATATGCATTTCCCTGATGATTAATAATATCAAGCATGTTTTTATGAACCTATTGGTTATCTGTATATCTTCTTTGGAAAAACATTTATTCATGTCTTCAGCCCAATTTTTTATTGTATTGTTTTGAGTTTTGTTTTGTTTTGCTATTGAGTTGTAGGAGTTATTTATGTATTTTGGATACCACTCTCTTATCAGATACATGATTTGCAAATATTTTCTTCCACTCAGTAAATTGCTTTTTCATTTTATTCATCTTATTGGTTGTGCAGAAGCTTTCCAGTTTGATATACTCCAGTTGTTGATTTTTTTGCTTATGTTGCCTTTTCTCTTGGGAAATCAGATCCAAAAAGTCATCACCAAGACCAATGTCAAGGAGCTTACCATCTAGGTTATCTTCTAGGGGTTTTGTGGTTTTAGGTCTTATATTTAAGTCTTTAATCCACTTTGAGTTAATTTTTTGCATATGGTATAAGATTGAAGTCCAGTTTCATTCTTTTGTAAGTGACTGTCCAGTTTTTCTACCACCATTTGTTGAAGAGAGTATCCTTTCCCCAATATGTGCCCTTGGCTCCTTTCTTGTAAATTAACTAGCAATATATGTGTGTGTGTTGAGGCTCTCTACTCTGTTCTATTGATCTATGTATCTGTTTTCATGCCACTACCATACCGTTTTGACTATTATGGCTTTGTGATATAGTACATAACTAGGGAACATGATGCCTTCACTTTTGTTCTTGAGATACTGATGAACTATTCTGGGTCTTTTGTAAATTTTAAGCTTGCTTGTTCGATTTCTGTGAAAATGCCATTAGAATTTTGACAGAGCTTTCATCGGCTCTGTAGATTGCTTTAATATAGACTTTTTAACATTAATTCTTTCAATTCATGAGCACAGAATATATTTTCACCTCCTTCATTTTATTTTTTTTAAATTTTTAATTGATGTCTAGGTGACATTAATATTAGTTTCAGGTGTACAACATAGTGATTCAACAATTACATGCATTATAAATGTTCACCATGATAAGTGTATTATTAAGATATTATTGACTATTATCTCTATGCTGTGCTTTTTGTGCCTGAAAGTTATTTATTTTATAAGTGGAGATTTGTACCTCTTAATCCCCTTCACCCATTTCACCTATCTCCCCCCTTCCCTCTAATTTGGCAAACACCAGTTCTCTGTCTTTATGAGTATCTTTCTCTCTTTTTTGTTTTTGTTTTTTTAGATTCCACATACAAGTGAAATCTTGTGATATTTGTCTTTTTAAGGCTTACTTCACTAGAGATAATACCTTTTAGGTCCATCCACACTGTTATAAATGGCAATATTTCATTCATTCTTATGCTGAGTATTCCACTATGTATATATACATCTTTGCCTATTCACCTGTGAAAAACTTAGGTTGTGGGGTGCCTGGGTGCCTTAGTCATTAAGTGTCTGACTTCAGCCTGGGTCATGATCCTGGAGTCCTGGGATTGGGCCCCACTTCGGGCTCTCTGCTCTCCCTTTCTCACTCCCCCTGCTTGTTTTCCTTCTCTAGCTGTGTTTCTGTCAAATAAATAAATAAATAAATAAATAAATAAATAAATAAATAAATAAATATCTTAACAGCAAAAACAAACAAACAAACAAAACTTAGGTTGCTTCCATATCTTGCTTACTATAAATAATGAAATAAACAGTAGTGTGTATATATTTTTTTGAATTAGTGTTTTTATTTTCTTTGGCCAAA
This sequence comes from Spilogale gracilis, assembly GCA_004023965.1. Taxonomy (NCBI): domain Eukaryota; kingdom Metazoa; phylum Chordata; class Mammalia; order Carnivora; family Mephitidae; genus Spilogale; species Spilogale gracilis. The sequence continues at coordinate 12,958 of PITA01005050.1, read as the reverse complement.
TATCCAGCAGTGGAATTATTAGCTCACATGTTACCTCTGTTTTGGTTTTGGGAAAAACTTCCATACTCTTTCTTTTCCATAATGGTTGCGCCAATATGCAATATGTAAAAGTGCACAAGGGTTCTCTTTTTCTTTGCCAACATCTGTTATTTCTTGTTTTTTTTTTTTTATTACCAGCAGTTCCAACTGGCTTCTTGAGATGACTGACTTTGATTTTCATTTTCCTGATGATTAGTGATGTTGAGCATTTTTTTATGTATCTGACTACTTTTTATGTATCTATTTAGTTCCTATATTTATCAGTTGGATTATTTCTTGTTAAATTTTATAAGTTCTTTATATATTTTATATAATTTATATAATTTGTATGGTTATCTCAATAGATTCATGGTGTCTATAATTTGCAACTATTTTCTCCTATTCATTAGGTTGCTTTTTCATCTTGTTGATGGTTTCCCTTGCTGTGCAAAAGCTGTTTAATTTGGTAAGTCCTAATTGTTTGTTTTTGCTTTTGTTTCTCTTGCCTGAAAAGACAGATCCAGAAAAAATATTGCTAAGGTGGATATCCAAGACATTACTGCCCCATGTTTTCTCTTAACATTTTTATGGCTCAGGTTTTACATTAAGTTCTTAATCCATTTTGAGTTTATTTTGTGTATGTTGTAAGAAAGTGGTCCAGTTTCACTTTTTGAATTGTGCTGTCTGGTTTTCCCAGCACCACTTACTGAAAAGACTGTCTTTTTCCTGTTGTATATATATTCTTGTCTCCTTTGCCATAGAATAATTGACCATATATGCCTCAGTTTATTTCTGGCCTCTTGGTTCTGTTCTATTGATCTGTGTGTCTGTATGTCAATACCATACTGTGTTGATTAGTATAGCTTTATAGTATATCTTAAAATATGGGACTGTGATACCCTCCAGCTACATTGTTTCTCAAGATTGCTTTGCCTACTCAGAGTCTTTCATGGCTCCATACAAATTTTAGGTTTCCTTGTTCTAGTTCTGTGGAAAAATAATTGGTATTTTGATGGAGATTACATTAAATCTGTAGATTGTATAAAACATAATTATACTTTGATAGAGATTACATTGAATCTATAGATTTAAAAAGCATGGACATTTTGACAAATTTTTTCCAATCCAATAGAATGGTTTATCTGCCATTTAGTTGTGTCACTTTCTGTTTCTTTCATCAATTTATTATAGTTTTCATAGTACAGATCTTTCACCTCTAGTTAAATTTATTACTAGGTGTTTTTGTATTTTCAATGCAATTGTAAATGAGATTGTTTTCTTGATTTCTGTTTCTATTACTGTGTTATTAGTAGAAATGCAACAGATTTCTATATATCAATTTTTGTATCCTACAAACTTATTGAATTCATTTATTACTCATAACAGTTTTTTTTAGAACCTGTATGATTTTCTCTATGTATTATTATGTCATCTGCAAATAGTGACATTTTTACCTCTTTCTTTCTGATATGGGTACCTTTTATTTCTTTTTATTGTCTAATTACACTGCCAAGTACTATGTTGAGTAAAATTTGTGAGAATGGGTGTTCTTTTCTTGTTCTTAATCTTAGCATAACAACTTTCAGCTTTTTACCATTGAGTATACTGTTTTGGGTTTTTTTTAATTTTTACTTTTTCCATAACCCACCCACCCCATTGAGTATAATGTTAACTGTGGGCTTGTCATATATGAACTTTTTGACTTCAAGGTACATTCTCTTTATACCCACTTTGTTGAGAGTTTTTATCAAAAGTGGATTTTGAACTTTGTCAAATGTTTTTGTATGAATCTATTGAGATGACCATATAAATTTTATACTTTAGTTTATTAAAATGTTATGTCACATTGATTCGTTTGTGATATTGAACCATCCTTGCAGCCCTGGAATAATGATATATGATCCTTTTAATGTATGTTGAATTTTGTTTCATCTTTGGATGAAGCTTTCTTCATTTATGTTCATCAGGAATATTGGCCTATGATTTCCTTTCCTTGTGGTATCCTCACCTAGTCTTGGTATCAGGGTAGTGTTTGACTTATAAAATGAATTTGAAGTGTCCCATCCTCTTTTATTTTTTAAAAGAGTTTGAAAAAGATTAGTGTTCTCCAAGTATTTGGTAGAATTCACAGTGAAGCCATTTGGTGCTGGATCTTTCTTTGTTGGGAGGTTTTTGATTACTGACTCAATCTCCTTACAAGTAATTGGTCTATGCAAATTTTCTTTGTGATTCAGTCTTGGAAGGTTGTTTGTTCCCTAGGGATTTATACTTTTCTTCTAGGTAGTACAACTCATGGGTCAAAAAAAGAAAACATTTTAAACAAAGTTTAAAAATATTTTAGCTAAATTAAAATGAAAATGCAACATACCAAATTTTTAGTGTAAAGCTGAGGAACTGATTATAGAACATTTCATGGAATCAAACACTTATATTAGAAAAAAATCTAAAGTTAATAATCTGAGCTTCGCCTTAAGCAACTAGAGATGAGAGATTGAATTAAATCCAAAGGAAACAGGGGGAAGAAAATTATGAAAATTAGAGAACAAATTAATACAATGTAAAAATAACAGAAACAGAACAAACAAAATCTGATTCTTTGAAAAAATAGATTGATAAATTTTGAGACTGACTGACCAAGCACAAAAGAGAGATAAAAGAAATTGCTAATCTGGAATGAAAGAGGGAATATTACCACTGAGTCACAGATATTAAAAATACAATAAGAGAATACTACTAAAAAATAAATAAATGAAACACCTGTGCCCAAAGAGAAATTTTAGATGAAATAGACCAATTAATTGAAAGAGACAAATTACAAAAGTCAGGTCAATCAAGAACAAATAAAAATATGAATAATTCTTTTAATTAAATTCTTTTAAGTTTTGAAAAAAGAAAATTCCAGGCACAGATAGTTTCATTAACTCTATCAAACACTTAAGGAAGAAATAATACTAATGGTACACAATATCCTATAGCCATTAAGAATCTGCCTTTGGCTCAGGTCATGGTCCCAGGGTCCTGGGATCAAGCCCCATGTTGGACTTCCTGCTCAGTGGAAAGCCTGCTTCTCCTTCTCTAACTCCCCATGCTTGTGTTCTCTCCCTTGCTGTGTCTCTGTCAAATAAATAAAATCTTAAAAAAAAAAAAAAAGACAATAAGGCCCTTCCCAACTCTTTTTATGGGGCTCAGCCTTACTCTAATACCAAAATAAGGCAAAGACTCCAAGAAACAAATTTAGAATTTAATATCATGAATATTAACCAAAAAAAATCTTTAAAATGTAGCAATTTGAATTCAGCAACAAATAAAGAGACCAAGAATAGTTTATTTCAGGAATTAAAGGCTCATGAAACATTTAATTATCAATGTAATTCACCAAATAACAGACAAAAGGAGTGAAAAAATCTTCATGAACTATTAAAACAAAAGCCTTGATTAGTAAAAATTAAGAAGTTATCTCATATTGGAGAAGACTAAAGAGGCATTACAACTAAATACAAGCAGAATGCTAAACTGGATATGAAACAAAAATATAATAATAGGAAGCTAGTAGAATTCAAATAAAGTCTTTAATTAATAAAACTGTTATATAGTTTTCTTTTGATAACTGTCCTCTTGCTATGTAACATAGCAGTATTAGAGGAGGCTGGTTGAAGTATATACTAAGACTTTTGTATTATGTTTGCAATCTTTTTTTTTAAGATTTTATTTATTTATTTGGCAGAGAGAGAGATCACAAGTAGTCAGGAAGGCAGGCAGAGAGAGGAGGAAGCAGGATCCCTGGTGCGGGCCTCAATCCCAGGACCCTGAGATCATGACATGAACTGAAAGCAATCTTTTTTAAGCTTAATTATTTTTTAAAAGTAATAAATAATATACCATAAAATAATAATTGTGAGAAAATTGGAATAGCTATGTTAATATCACATAAAATAGATTTAAAAACAAGAAATGTTACAGATAAATAGGAATATATCATGATTAAATGGCTAATACATTAAAAAGTTATAACAATTCTGATTTATTAAGCCCCTAATAACAGATCTTCAAAATACATAGGTACACTGACAGACTGAAGAGGAAGAAAAAGACAAAAGAAATAGGTAAAACCACTATTAAAGTTAGATATTTTAATGCTCCTTTCTCAATTATTAATAGGATGCCAAATTCAGTAAGACTGTAGAAAAATTGAACAACCATCAAACAAAAAGACTGAATTTATGTTCACATATTTATAATTAAATTGACTCAACAATAGAAGATATATTCTTCTTAAGTGCATATAAAACAATCACAAAGATAGCCCATATGCTTGGCCATATACATTCCTTAACAAATTTAAAATGATTTAGCTTCTATAAATCACATTTCATAAATATAATATAAATTGCTAGAGATTAATAATTGGAAGATACTTGTGATAGCCTCAACTATTTGAAAATTAAACACACACACCCACACACATATATAACCCAAGGGTCAAGGAAGATTCCATAGAAGGATTTAGAAATATTTTGAATGGAATGCATATAAAAACACATAAAAGTTTATTAAATTCTGCTAATACAGTGCTTAGAGGGAAATTTATTAAGTGTAAATTATTAAAAAATATCAAATTAGTGAAGTAAGTTGTTTATCTCAAGAAATGTCAAAAGATAAAAAGAAAATCACAAAGAAGTAGAATAAAAGAAAGAATACAGACAGAAGCAGAAATCAGTGGAATGGAATACAAACATTAGAGAAAATCTGAGGGAACCCAAAGCTGGTGTTTTGAAAGACTGATAAAAGTGATAAATATCTAATTACCTTTTGAGCAATTTTATGCCTACTTTAACTATAGAGAACAAATACCTTGAATAACTCAAATTACTAAAATTGAATGAAGAAGAGACTAAGATGAAAATATCTCTGTCTAATATACAAATGAATTTGTTATTAAACCCTTCTCCAAAAGAGAACCCCATCTTTAGATAACTCAATGAATTCCATCAAATTTTTAATAAAATAACAGAATTCCCACAGAAAATCAGAAAAAATAGAAGAGCTGAAGACCTTTTGCAAATCTTTTATGAAGCCAGCATTACTTTGATGTGACAGAGAGATATTACAAGAAATAGAAATCCTTAGCAAAATATTTGCAAATCAAAATGAACAATATAAAAGTCTGATAATCCAGGATGCCTGGTAGCCTAATCATTAAGCGTCTGCCTACGGCTCAGGTCATCATCCAGAGCCCTGGGATCGAGCCCCACATTGGGTTCCCAGCTTGTGTTCCCTCTCTAGCTGTGTTTCTCTGTCAAACAAATAAATAAAAACCTAAAAAAAAAAAAAAAAAAAGTCTGATAATCCATCCTGACCAAGTGATTTTACTGGGCAATACAAAGTTTAACACTACAAAGTAATATAATCCCTTATATTAACTATATTACTATAATTGCTATAATTTTTCTCTAATATCAAAACAGAGCTAGAAAATATTTTACTCAACACTGGACTGGAGAGCCTACCCAGTGCATTAATGCTAGAAAAGTTTACATCAAAAACGTTATTAGAAATCAAGGAAATGACATAATTTTATAGTTAGAACATTCTAAGAAATTAAAAAAGTGATTATAAGTAATGAGTTAGCAAGTTTGCAGGACATAACATTAGTAAAGAAATTTTTGTTTCCATAGACTTACAACAAACTATTAAAAGTAGTATAAAAATGATTTACTTTATAGTTGCATAAAATTAAAATACTTAGCAATATTTTTAATAAAATATGTGCAAGACTTGTTCATTTAAAACTGAAAACTATCACTGAAAAATTTATGAAATTCTAAACAAACTAGAGATTTTGGTTTATAAGGTACAATACAGTATTATGAACACAGAAATTCACTCTAAATTGATATATAGATATAAATCAGTTTCCAAAAAAAAATTCAGAGGATTTTGTACAATTTAACTAATTCTAAAATCTATATTAAAAGCATGGTTATAGGCCTTACATTAATTAATTTAAAGGTTTGCTCTAAAAGATAGTTACCAAATTTGTGGCTGGGTGGTGTAGTATGAATGAATCAAAGGAAAATTATAAAGAATATAAAATTAGGCACACACAAATGTGGTCAATTGGGGTTTTTAAGACCAAATTTCCAAAATATTCAATGGAATATCCATAAATGAGGGGACATGCATATCAACATTTCATTACACTATTAAAAACAAAACTCTGGGGTGCCTGCCTGACTGAGTATAGAGAGGATATGACTGTGAGGAGTCTAGAGATAGTGATTTTGAGCCCCATATTGGGTGTAGAGATCATGTAAATAGATAAATAATTAAAAATAAATTTAAAAAATTAACCCCAAAATATGTCATAGATTGAAATATAAAACCTGAAATGATAAAATATAAGAGAAATCCTTATGGCCAAGAGTTAGGCAAAAACATCTTAATATAACACTGAAACAGAAATATTTTTAAAAGAATAAATGGATAAATTGGATTTTGTCAAAATTAGGATGTTCAGTTCTTCAAAATATACTGTAGAAAATAAAAATAAGGGCACCTGGGTGGCTCAGTGTGTTAAAGCCTCTGCCTTTGACTCAGGTCATGATCTCAGGGTCCTGGGATCAAGGCCCGCATTGAGCTCTCTGCTCAGCAGGGAGCCTGCTTCCTCCTCTCTCTCTGCTTCCTTGTGATCTCAATCTCTGTCAAAAAAAAAAAAAAATCTTTAAAAAAAAAGAAAGAAAAATGAAAATACAAGCAACAAAGTAGTAAAGAATATTTGTATAAATAGTATATACACACACACACACGTAAGCAGGATATAAAAAGGTCTCTGCCATTATTATTCAGCTCACATCTCAGAATCAATTTTGTCCATATCAAGGATACTTAAGACTCAAAACTTGTCTTTTTTTCCTGAACAAGACTCATAATTTCCAGGATTAGGGAGCTATTCTTCATTTCAAGTTCATGGTTAATTTGACTATTTAATTTCTATCTATTGTATTAACTGTAACATCCATTCATAATGAATTAATATGGAACTCTAGATTCTTAAGTCATAGATAAAAACAAAATATGTCTGAAGGAGAGGAAGTTTTTTCATGGCAAATATACTTTAACTTTTTAAGATATGAGTCTGAACCATTTTTCCTTAATATCAAGAGGATATTTTTGATTATTTGAATTTAATGTTTATAGTGAAGATTGTCATAGCTTGTGATTTTTTTGAAAAGATTGTTATAGTCCTATTTGAAAAATATATGATGCCATTAAAAATTATGGTTAGTCAACCAGGAAAATATCACCTAATGCAGAAACTGAATTTGATAATTCAGAGAAATTTTACTAATAGACTTTATGAAGCAGTATAATATTAAACGATATAGGATAAGTGGTTTGTGATGGGCATTTCCTGCTAAGTAGTTAAAGTTACAAACACAAACTCTTAGAATTTTATGTGAAAACAGAAATGCTATTACTTTTTAACTTCAAAGAACAGGTGAAAGTAGTAAGCACTATTAGAGAAAAAAAAATCCTTAAAACTTGGAGAGCTAAATTACCATAAAGAAAAGGAAAGTAAAAGGACAGGATGAGTTGGCTCTGGATAAGCAGTTCATCCATTCACCTGTTCATTCATCATATCATTATTATATGTTTCAGACACTGTTTAAGTTCTAGGGATAAGATATGAGTACTGACAAAAACCCTACTGTCATGGCATTCATTCTAGATTGGAACAGACAAAATCCAAATATACAAATACTATGTAATACAAGAAATGAAAGAAAGTAGGTTTCATGATAGCAGCTTCTTGGAGAGTAGGCAGGATAATTACAGAAGGGTTTTCTGAGGTGGTGTTGGACAGAGATCTGCATAAAACAAACAAAAAAATAAATCATACCCTTATCAGAAAAAAAAAAAAATGGTTTTGAGAGGCATCAGGAAAAGAATGTTCCAGAGAGACCCAATATTTAGTGAAAAGGCCAGAGTGTGTAACACTCTTAACATATTCTTAATATATTTTTAATGTGGGAATCTGTAGGACATCATTGTAACAATAACAGATGGTTTCTCAACTCTGTACTATTGATTTTGGGCCAGCTTATAGGGGACACACCCTATAGTGACAAAACCTTCCTCATGGCAATCACTTCCCTATCCGCAGTACCGCCGAAGTGGCAGCCTGGGATTGGTCTATCTGACTTCCGCAGATGTGATCCGCTCGTGGCCGCTGCATATTTCTATGAGACTTCCGTCCTCATGTGCACTGCATGGACTGGTGACTTTACAGTGATCGGGCCTTATCCTCTCCCCCTCCCTTTTCCCGCCTCCCCGCTCACCCAATATATTCTGTGGCACCGCTTTAATAAACGAGATCCTGCTTCGACAGACCTCCCGGCTCGGGTGTGTTTTTGTGTTTTTGGCCGCCGACACTCATCATCCTGCTCAATCCCACCTTTTTCCCCTGGCTGGACCAGGGGAGAAACCCCAAACCTCGTAGCCCAGGATGGAGCTATACCAGCTAATTTGTAAGGAATTGTCTTGAGGATTGTAGGGTTTTTTAGCAGCATCCTTGGCCTCTCCCTACCAGATGCCAGTAGTAGCCCCTGTAAATATATCATGCCTTTAGATGATACTAAATGTTCCTGCCTGGGAGGTAGGAGACCATAATCACTGCATCCTATGGTTTTGGAACTGATCTAAACCCTGATCTTGACAAAAGGAATGAAAGATGATGGTAGGAGATGTGGTCTGATGGGGCACCTGGATGGCTCAGTTGGTTAAGCAACTGCCTTCGGCTTGGGTCATGATCCTGGAGACACGGGATCGAGCCCCACATCGGGCTCTGTGCTTGGCAGGAAGCCTGCTTCTCCCTCTCTCACTCCTCCTGCTTGTGTTCCCTCTCTAGCTATGTTTTTCTCTGTCAAATAAATAAATAAAATCTTAAGAAAAAAAAAAAAGGAGATGTGGTCTGAGAGGGAGAGCTACAAGTCTGTGGGGAGCCCAGAGCCAGGCTGGCGTCAACAGTTGAGTAAAAGCTCCTGAACTCGCCAGCCTGGGTGTTTTCGCCCAGGCTAGGCTAGAGTTAATAGTTGAGCGAAACTCCTGGTGCCCGCCTATCTGGGCCTCTGCCCTCGCAAGTCCAAGGCCAGTTAATCATGTTCTGATACAGACATAAATATGTAGGCATGTGCTGTACTCCTTAAGAGCACTAATCACATTTATAGGCATGTGCTGTGTCTCCTTTGTTCTTTAATGATAGTAGTTTGGTAGGAACAAAGAGAATCATTGTCATGGGGTCTGTTACCAGTATTTGGGAAAGAGATATGGGAAACTGTGGGGGTATGGATGGAATTCTTGCTGTAACTTTTCCACTATAGATGTTTCTGCATGATTGTGCACTGTTTGGTATATAATGACTTGTAACCCTAAATAAAATCGGCATTGCTTGCATACCATCCACTTTGTCCCTCCTGTTCCCATCTCTTTTGTTCTTCGTCTCCATTTCACCATCTCCTTACGTCTCATTCCTGTCCATGTTGTCGTGCCAGCCATGACCCAAGTCAGTAATAGGCAGGACCCACTAGGATGTTTTAAGGACCTTTATTGCAATGATTTCAGCAGAGAAGGAAGTTTTAGGGCCATTCTGACTGATGAGTGGAAAATAGATTGTAGGTGAGGAAGAATGAAAGAGGACCTGGTTAGGAAGATCTTGGAATAATCCAGATAAATCATTGAATGGATGGTAGCAGAGAAAGTAGTAAAGATATATTTTGGTTTGTGTATGTGTTTTTTTGATTTTTTTTTGTTTTGTTTAAGATTTTATTATTAGAGAGAGAGAGAACACACCAGCAAGGGGGAGGGACAAAGGGAGAAGCATACTCCCTGCTGAGCAGGGAGCTGGATGTGAGGCTCAATCCCAGGACACTGAGATTACAATCTGAGCCAAAGACAAATGCTAAACTGACTGAGCCATGCAGGTGCCCCTAGATATATTTTGAAATACAGTTAACAGGATTAGTTTAGGGATGTAAAAGGAGTCTTTTTTTTTTTTTTTTTTTTGGTCTGCACAACTGAAAGAATGAAACTGATTTATTGAAGTGAAGAAAACCCTTGGAGAAACAGAATTTGGGCACACTGGAGGCATGTATTCACCAAGAATTTGGTGTTTGTTTTTAAAATATTTTACTTATTTACTTGAGAGAGTGAGTGAGTGAGACAGAATTGAGAGGGGAGAAGTTGAGGGGGAAAAGCAGACTCCCCACAGAGCTGGGAGCCCAGTACTTGACCCTGGGACTCCAGGATTATGACCTGAGTTGAAGGCAGTGGCTTAACCAACTGAGCCACCCAGACACCCCAAGAGTTTGGTTTTTAACATGGTTAATGAAGTAAAGAGGTTGAGTAGAAATGTGAGGTAAGCGGCTAGAGTTCAGGCAGATGGCTGATGCTGCAATTATAAATATTTGCCTGTTATTATCTAAGAGATTGCTCAGGGGACAGGTGTAGATATAGTAGAGAAGAAATTCAAGAACTAAATTCTGAAACACCCCAACACTTCAGAAGTCTGGAGGATGAGCAAATATATTGTAGAATAGAATACAACATTTTTACAAAGGTTTATAGCAGAACATATATTTTAACTGAATATATTCTTATAGAAAATTTTGAGAGACATCAGAATGAAGAAAAATCTATAGGTCCTCAACAGAATAAAATATGACAGCTTTTGCATAAGAAGAATACCTAGTGTATCCAACATAGCAGGGACTAATAAATATTAGCTATTATAACCAAGACTTGAAGGCTAAATAGAAATAGCAGGGCTCTTAATGGAAATGAGAAAAATTAAGTGGTATAGATTAGTCAAAAACATGGAAAGAGTCTGGGGTGGCATAGGATGATACCTTTGAAGAAATAGTTGAAAGAATGTTTGGGATGTGCAACTAGGAACAAATTATTAGCCAAGCAGATATGCATTGTTAGGAGTGCAGGATTTTTCTGAAGCGAAAAGAGAATACTTGATGAGAGGCCAACAGACTAGGCTATGAAATGTTCACATTTTGCAAATGGTGAATGAAGGGAAAACTTCAGAGAGAAAATATGCAGGGAGATGAGAGAACGAAGGCATCAGTAGCAGTGTCAAATTTTCCTGAGATGAGAAAATGAGGTAGACTTAAAATTCATTGTGTTTTATATTTAGGAGATTATTTTATACCAGAAAGAGTCTATATTCAGAAGAATGGTAGATGTGGTAGCCAGATTTTGAAGGGAAATTAAGCAGTAATTCAGTTAATTGACAGTCTAATGGACAAATGAAGAAAATAATGTCTACATTTCATGTGAGAAGTAATAGAAAATTTTAGAAGGTAAATCCTGTTAATTTTTTAAGGATTTTAAAAATCAGTTCTCCTAAGGGCATATATAAAACTAAAACTGAAAATAATGAAGGAGCAAGAGAAAATAGGGGAAAATGTGTTAAGGTTGAAAAATTTGCTATTACAATTGATGTCATATCTTGGTGGCACCAAAATGCAAATGATTACAATAATCCAAAGGTAAACTGTGATAAGAAGTAGGGATAAGGACAAATATGGTATTTTAATATTCAGTTAAATCATGATTGGGAAGAATTAGGAATTTCTGAACTAGGCCAGAAAGTCAGAATGAAAGATTCAATTATAACAAGAGATGGATGCCAAGAAGTAAAGAATCACATATTTTTTTGTTTTTATTTAAATTATATTTAGTTAATATGCAGTGTAATATTAATTTTGGGTGTACAATATAATGATTCAACCCTTCCATATGCCACTAGATGCTCATTATAGCAAAAGCACTCCTAAATCCCTGTCACCTGTTTCACCCAACTCCACTGCCCACTTTCCCTCTGGTAATCATCAATTTGTTCTCTGTAGTTAAGAGTCTGTTTCTTGGTTTGCCTCCTTTAATAATCTTTTTACCCTTTTGCTTGTTTTTCTTGTTTCTTAAATTCCATGTATGAGTGAGTGAAGTCAGGGTATTTGTCTTTCTCAGACTGACTTATTTTGCTTAGAATAATTCTCTAGTTCCATCTACATCATTTAAATGCAAGATTTCATTCTTTTTTATGCTGAGTAATATTCCATTGTATGTACACACCACATCTGTATCAATTCATAAATTGGTGGACACTTGGGCTCTTTCCATAATTTGGCTGTTGTATATAATGCTGCTATAAACATCAGTGTATGTGCCCTTTTGAATCAGTATTTTTGTATCTTTTGTGTAAATACCTAGTAGTTCAATTGCTGGGTCATAGGGTAGTTCTGGTTCTAACTTTTTGAGAACTATCCATACTGTTTTACAGAGTGGCTGTACCAGTTTGCATTACCACCAGCAGTGCAGGAGGGTTCCCCTCTCTCCTCATCCTCATGAACAATTGATATTTTTTGAGTTGATTCTAGCCATTCTGACAGGTGTGAGGTGGTATCTCACTGTAGTTTTGTATTCTCCTAATGATGGCATCTTTTCATGGGTCTCTTGGCCATCTGGATGTCTTCTTTGGGAAAAATCTGTTCATGTCTTTTGCCCATTTTTAAATTGGATTATTCATTTTTTGGATGTTGAGTTGTATCAGTTCTCTATAGATTTCGGATACTAATCCTTTATTAGATATGTCAATTGCAAATATCTTCTCCCATACCCTAGGTTGCCTTCTAGTTTTGTTGATTGTTTCTTTTGGTGTTCAGAAGCCTTTTATTTTGATAAAATCCCAATAGTTTATTTTTGCTTTTGTTTCCCTTTCCTCAGGAGACATATCTAGAAAGAAATGGCTATGTCTAAGGTCAAAGAGGTTGCTGCCTATGTTCTCCTCTAGGATTTTATGGTTTCTGGTCTCATATTTAAGTCAGTCTTTCTTTCTTTCCTTCTTTCTTCCTTCCTTCCTTCCTTCCTTCCTTCC
>PITA01005049.1:74324-115783 GCA_004023965.1 Spilogale gracilis | reverse complement strand
AGGGGCGGTTTAAGTGAGGTGGAGGTTTGGAGGAAAGGCGAGGAGGTAGGTGTGGGGCAAGCAAGCAAAGTGCGGAAGCCGTACGGGGATTCTTCTAGAAAGTGGGGTGGGAAAAGGAGCTAGGGAGGGCGTGTGGAGGGAAGGCATCTGTGTCAGAACGTGCGTGTGAGCGGATACAAAACCCGAGAGAGGCGTGAGCAGCTCTGTGTGTGCAAGCGGGAGCGAGGGGCGCCGGCTCGGGGTGTGTGCGCCTGGGTGAGTGACACCGAGGGGCGGGCTGGCCGGCCGGCCGGCGGGCGGGGGCAGCTTGCGAGGGGCGGGAGTGTCCCTGCGTGGAGCGGGCCGATCCGGAGTTGTGTCAGTGAAGGAATCCAGACAGGGGGCCGAGCTGGCTGCGCCCTCCGCCGCGAGCGCCGGCAGCACGGGGCGAGCTCCGGACCGCGCGCGGCCCAGACAGCGGCTCCCGCTCCGCCCGCCTTCCGCGCCACAGGGGCCGCCACCGCCGCTGCGCCTCCCCCGGCGACCGCGCCCCCGGTCGCCGTCCCCCGGCCCGGGACAGAGCGACCAGCGCTCCGCACAGAGGTAAGCCCGGGACTCCCAGCCGCCGCCGCCCGGGACCGCCCCCTCCCTCCCCGCGCGGCGGGCCCGGGCCGGGATGCGAGGCTCCGGCGGACGCGGCGGGGCCTGGGCGGCCGGGACGGAGGCTCGGCCCGGGCCGCGCGTTCCGCAGCCTGGGCCGCCCAGCCCCCGCCGCCTCCCTGGGCGCTGGGTGTGGCCCCCGCTCGGCGCCGACGCGGGCTGGCGGCGCGGACCGGACGCGGAGGTCACCGTCCTTCCTTTCTCGGCCGGCGCGAGCCAAGGAACCGGCGGTGGGAGGAGGCGCCGAGTTCGGCGCACATTTGCCGGACTGGGGCGAGCGTGTGGCCACAGCGCTCAGACGTGGAATCACCCGCCCCGGATCTGAATCCGCCGCGGTCCTTCGCCTGCCCTCCCCGGTGCGAGCGCCCCCTTCCACTCTCGGATTGGAGTGAGAACCACTGCCGCCCGCCGCCCGCCTCCCTCGTTCGGAGCCGCGGCGCTGCCCGCCTCAGCCGGGACCAGCCCGCCCTTGCCTGCGGCGCGGCGCGGGGCGGGAGCGGGATGCGGTCGCCCCCAGCAGCCGCGAAGTCTCCGCGAGGGCAGGAGGGGTGATGCGGCTGGACACCCGGCGCCTGGACCGCGGGGCGAAGCGGTCGCGCCGCCGGGTCTGGGCTGGTGGACACCGAGTGCGCGGGAGGAGGCGGGGGGGTGCGGCTCGGGACCAGGCGGCGGACTGAAGCCCAAGGCGGCGGTTGTTTCGGAGGCGCGGAGAGCGTTCTTCGCGCCCTCAGCACGCTCGACTTTGCGTGTCTCGGAAGATCGGCCCTGCTCGCTCGCACTCTGTTGGGTTGTTAATACTTACTGCAGACGTGGGAGGTGAAGGGCTGAGACTGCATCTGGACAGAGAGGCCACCGAGGCTTCCCATCTTCGCGAGTGGAGGCTTCCCGTTCTTAGGGGGGTTTGGGTGGTGTGTGTTTGTGAACTTTGTGAGCTTTCCGTTCCCAGCCGTCCTGGTTTGAGCGGATGTCAAGGCTTTGGAGACCTGACACTGTAAAGAGTCTTTCTGTAGAGGGGTTTCCCCTGTGTATTACAGAATCTGTAGCTCGAGAACTAGTGAAAAACCTTGAACTTCAAACACAGCCTCTTTCTTTACATAAAATGTTGTATGTAGTATTTTTCACTTGCTTTTTAAACAAAATTTAAATGTTATGTTTAAAACTTTTGCTAGTCCTGTCAAAAGTAAGGAAAATAAAATGTCTCTGAAATTTTAGAACCTATGCAGAGGAAGAGGCTTATTCCAGTATTTGAAAGGGTATTGTCGTGTGACCTTTATGCCATCGTTTTAGTTCGTCTTAGAGGAAAAATTCATTGCCATTCTGATTGATTTTGTTTTCTAGAGGTTAAGCAGATGGGCATGATGGCAGGGAAAAAGAAGGGACAGGAAATCAGAATCGCTTCATTCTGGAAAATAAAAGAATATTCAAGTAACAAGTCAATTATTGTGAAAGATACTCTGAAAATAAAGACTAAGATTGTCTTCTGGATAAAGTATTTCACTGGCTTTTTAAAACCATTGCTTAACTAGAAAGCAGTATGTTGTATGCATGAGGGCAGTTTTATCAAGTAACTGTACTGCTTAAAATATCCGTGTATGATAATATTTTTTGGATCTTTAACGGAGGAAAATCTACTTTAGGAATGATTTTCTATTTGAACATGGCAAATACTGCTGCAGTCTGTAGTGTTTTGGACTAAACTCAAGCTTTGTTAAAAAACCTATTTTGTGGAAGAAGAGAACGGAAAATATGTCAAATTCTGTATCTGTATGGCTTTATTTTTTAAAAAGATTTTATTTATTTGAGAGAAAGAGAGGGAGCATGAGCGAGGAGGAGCCGCTAAGGGAGAGGGAGAAGCAGGATCCTGGCTGAACAGGGAACCCCACAGGGCAGTATCTTAGGATCCTGGGATCAAGACCTGAGCCCAAGGCAGAAGCTTAACCGACTGAGCTACCCAGGTGCCCTCTGTGTGGCTTTAAACACACACACACACACACACACACACACACACACACACACACACTAGACTAGCCCCCAAAGATAATACACATAAAAATACAAATCACTTGAATGCAGGGAATATTTAAGAGGATAGTAAAAACTCAACATCTGGGAAAGGAGTAGAAAGAATTTTCTTTCTTTAATTCCTGCCTCTGAAAATATTAAGTTATTTCCTAGGAATCGACTTAGTCTAACATACTAATTTAGACAGGCAAGATGATAAACTCCTTTTGTATTCATGTTGTTTTAGGGAGCTCCCTAATGAAAGTCTTAAATTGATTGTTTCTTTGCTCCCACTGATTTTTCAAGTGGCCATTGTAGGGATGGCTATCTGTGGGCTTATGACGCTGTTTTACCACTTCATAATGATCAGGGAAAGAAAATGCTTAGGCCACATCAGTGCAGTCTTTGAAGTGCTGCCAGTTGGAAGCAGCTCCTAGATCAATTTTGCTGTGCAGATGGAAATACTTGCCATAAGAAGTTAAGCTTTAGAGATGTCTCATTTTTGGTTCTAACGTCTATCATTTTCTCAGTCTGTGATCATAAACTTGTACTGGCATTAACAATGACCATTCATTTATGGCTTATGTGTGAAAGGGATCTTGGTGGTCTTTCTTCTGTTATCTTTACACAATCTTAATCAGCATCTCATGGTGTGAGCCAGGACAAGAACTTTGGGTTATAATTTTGATGAAATGGAAGAAGTTGAGGTTGCTTATAGTAATATCCAAGCTGCCACCAGCTGTCTGTCCATATGATGAAAGTGGAATGGGTTTTGTATGCAGTAGATAGATATTGCCTACTCATTGCCCTGTCATCTTCCGTAGACCCTTTCCTGACTGATAATAGAATCATGTGACTGTTACAATTTCTGTACACAGAGAATAGTTGCTTTTATCAGCATGGCACAGAACATGAGGGCAGATATATAATATGGAAAGATTTAAGCGATGGAATCTGTTTATTGATTTCTGAAGGATTGTGCATAATTCAACTAATCAGTTCATTCCATCACTGTTGTGCCTTCGAGTGTAATCATACAATTAAAACATGATTTTCATGATACAGTTAAAGACCCAGTATACATCATTATAAAGGAAAAACAAACCTTTCTTTTTTTCTTTCCTTTTTTGAAGTAGTCTGCTATGAAGGTGTTATTTCCTTGACACATCAAAATGGCTAATTTGGAGTTGTGTTGCTTGTTATGTAAATAGGCCATATGTTGAATTTCTACAGAAGTTTATTCGTTCAGTGTTGTGGTAATGGGTAGGATCCCTTAAGTACTATAACTAAGAAACATAGTCTGTGAAGATGCATTTCTCCCTACTATTTATATCATACCCATTATTTTTGTTTAATAGCTAGTATTTTTATTTTTATTTTCTGATAAAATAGTCTTAAATGTGATGGTGTTATCTATTATAACATAACAACATATACATTTTTATCTCTAGTACTAACACGAACTCTGCTCCCATTTATGCACCTGTTTAATAGACTTTTCATGGTGGGTGTCCTGCTGTCAGACTAAGGGCTGCATGCCTGATAAGGAACTTTTCATGTTCTCTGCTAACCCTGTTCCATTCACAATGAAAAGACTTCCCTTTTCTTGACACTCAGCATTCTCTTCATCACCCAGACTTGAGACCCAGGGACCATTCCTGACTGCTCTTTCTTTCACTCCCCCAGTAAAACTGTGCATCAAGCCCTGTTAACTTTTCCTTTGTAATGGTTTCTCTGAGCCAGTCCCTACATCTCTGCATTCCTCATTCTCCCTGATAGCTGACTAGAGCCAGCTACGTCTTGGTCTCTTAGTTAATGAGTTCTCCCCACTCTGCATGCTTCCACATCAGCCTTCCTAAACTCTTCTCCTTAGACATCTTGTCCAAAGACTGTCTTGCAGGAAGGCTGTGTTGACCTCAGGTTTATCTGATTCTAAGCCAGTGCTCTTTCTACTAGTTCAGATACTTTCCATGCGCCTCCCCCCGCCCCCCCCCGTCCCCCTCACCTCTCAATCAGGTTTTAATATACTTCACAGTCTTGCCCAAATTTGACTTACTATTTTCTCCTTCTTTCCAAGATTCTCTTCTCTTCTTGGTAATTGGATCTCACTATCCCTCCAAGATGACTTTGTACCCTTTTGTTCATGCTCTGCCTTTTCCTTTTTCCTCTAACCTAATAACGATCTGCAAGTTAAAGTCAGCCTGATCACATTACCCATTGGTTTCTTCTTCTGCCCTTTTGTCCACACCATCTCTTTAGACCATCAGATACTCTTCTGTGCTAGTGTGTGCTTCATTCTTGCTTTTCCAACTAGACTGCAAGTTCCTTGAGGGCACTGATGGACCCTGTATGCTGTCCTTGAACCATCTCCAGGGCTTTGGCATAACAAACTCTTGATAAGTATACCAGTAGAATCAATAGACTGTAAGCGTGAGTTTTTTTCCTAAATGATGGGCTTTGATATTGCCAGGACACTATTGATAGTGTCCTGCTCACTATTATGTCCCCAGAGCCAAGCTTGTAGCTTGACATCTAGTCATGACCTCAATAAATATTTGTTAACATAGAAATTAATGTTGACATTGGATAAAAGGGACAGGCATTTGAAGGAGACATCTATCAAGGAGATTTTTCCCATTTTTCTTCCGTGGTTCTAATCAGCCTCTGTATTCATCAGCTGTGAGATTCTGAGGCCTCGGCATTTTCCAGAGTCGAGATAATGATGGAGGCTGGCAGTTGTGAGTTGGAATTAAGGAGGCTGTCGTTATTTTAAGGTGGAGTGATGGGTCCCAGTAGTGAGCAAAAATAAAAGCATTCAGGCTTTATGCCAGTATTTTATACCTAAAACAATTAGGTTGGAGTCCTCAGTTAAATACAAGTTCAGCTAATCGGCCATAAAATCCCACACTGTATTGCAGGGGCTGCCCAGCCTTTTCATTTTAAAGCTTCCTTGTAAATTAAAAAAAAAAAAAAAAAAAGGAAAGAAAAAACCATCTGGGGATCCATCCAGGGATGAAAGATAGGTAGGGGGGGTTGCCACAACCACACCACCATATTGCATTCAGGATAAAATTCAGTTTTTTAAATTTGCGGTTAGACTCACTTTATCCAAGACACTTTTGTTTGTTTTTTTTTTTTTTGGCCAGGAAGGAGTTTATAGTCTTAACAAGAGAAATGACATGTGTATCCCAGAAACAAAGGTCTAAGAGAGCTCAGAAGGGAAGATTTCCTTTTGCTGGGAGGTGGTGGGGATCTTTCTGTGACAGTTGTCTGGCCTTGTTATTGAAAGATTTCAGTAGCTGTGGTTGGGAATACAAAGCGAGGGTGGTGGTGGCAGGGGTAGTGGGGCCTACTACCCCCAAGTTGTGACTGTGATATCAGTGCCCTGTGACACTGCCCCTGCTCCTGAGCTGAAACCCTACCGGAGCTCTCCTGGGCCTACAGGATATACAGATCCCTGTGATAATTACTCTCGGTGCCAAGGGCTGAACTGACCATGACTTAAAGCACAAAATAAATCTTGTAAGCAATATAACCAGTGCATTCCTGGGTAGCATCCAGCTTGCTCAGAAGGTTCAAAAGGTCTCCTGCATTACGGAAACATGGCTAAAGGTTGAAACTTGAATAGTACTGAACGTAGGGAGAGGTCTGGCCCCGAGGAGCCAGCTGTCTGTGAGGCACTGCACAGGTCACCTAGGAGAGCTCAGGAAATGAGCAAACATACCGCTATCAAGAACCCTAGTTCTGATTCTGTAGAACTACCACCATGAACTGTAAAACTAGGACAGTATAAGAAAGGTGGGCCTATTGTGGATTGTGCTGTTTCATGAGGTGGCTTAGCCCCTCCACCCCCACCCCATGATAGGTGCAGGCTGTAACAGGCAGTGTCTCATTTAAATACATGCTTTATTTCTGTTTATACTCAAAACAGTGCTTTCAAGTACAAACCCTCATTACCCCCATTTTACTGAAGGGCAGTACTGAAGCCTAGAAAGGCTGAGCCATGAGTTAGATGTATAGCAGATGTCAGGCATTTGAGGGCCAAGACAGAACATGTAAAAAGGACACATGCATTGGGTGGCCATTAGGATTTTTAATGTATTTTTAAAGATTTATTTATTAGAGAGCATGCGAGCAAGTGAGAGTGAGTGGGGGAACAGGCAGAGGAGGAGGATTCCTCAAGCAGACTCCATGTGTAGAGCCCAGAGCTGGGCTCGAGGAGGGGCTTGATGTCAGGACCCATGAGATCACAACCTGAGCCAAAATCAAGAGTCTGCCGTTTAACCAACTGAGCCACCCAGGTGCCCCTGCCATTAAGATGTCTAGGACCCTTCCTAATATTAGGATCAGTGGTTTAATTCTCCTTAGGCATCAAGATGTTGATTGTTGCAAAGCACAAATTCATCAGCAGCGGCACCCAATTCTAAAAATTCAGAACAAAGTGAACACAATTACCACCATCATAATAGGTATCACTATCACTTACTGATCATCTCATTTAAACCTCATGGTGATCTTACAAGGTAGGGATTACTTATTCTTTTAAGAGAGAAACACAGAAGTCAGGGAAGTTACATAGCTTGATTGAATCTGCAGAGCTGATAAGTGGCAGGGGAGTCTGTCCCGTGCGTGGTCCACCCAAGCCCGGACTTTTTTATTAACGCTGCTCTGCCAGATAATTCGTGGTGGTACTGAAATATTTACCTATCAGTTCAGCACAGATGCTGACCAACCAGAGAGGCCACAAGCTATAAAGAACCGCTGTGGCTCTCCCAAGTAACCAAGGTGATCTAGGTAAAGCCCAAAGGTAGGGGAAATATATATCAAGACCCCAGATCTGGGGCTCCAGGAAACAAGTGACCTCTATGTTCGGCATTTATCTAATTTTATACATGATGTGTAATACTAGTTTTAAAAAAACCTTCCTATATAATTATATTTAATTTCTGTTCCAAAGTAAGGAAAACTAGTTTCACAACGGTAATGTTGTATCTTCCTTATACATGGTGGGTTATTTTTTCCTCATACCTTTTCTTCCCTTTACTCTCTTTAGTCTGTGGCTAATCTTTCTGGATCCATCCCCTCTTGCTTCCTCAGTGACCTTGTTCCATTATCTCTTGCTTCTTTGAGGCTCAACCAAACTTTTCTTTCAATGCATTAACATGCGTAAGTCTCCTCATGTTTTATAAAAACAGAGGACAAGACCAACAGAATCTCCCCGGCCCTTCCCTCTTGGTCTGGTTGTGTTCCATCCCACTCCTGCTGGTAGAAGGAGAGGTTCTTACGCAGCACCTGCACCTCCCCTTCTCCCCTTTCTCTACAGCTTCCCACAGTCCTGTCCTCTCATGATGGGCACCTCTGACCTTCAAACCAGCAGGTCCATTGTCCGGGATTCTCTTCTAATTTTTGACCTGTGTGCCTTAGTGATCCCTCTCTGATCCTTGAAATTTGGCCCACCTGTTTTCTTAGTCACTCCTCTCTCCTGATTTCTCCTTATGGCGTATTCCTGGTGTAGTTTCTCTCTCAATCACTGAAACCCACTTCACCAATTTTTAAATCTGGGAGTTGTTCTAGATTCCTCCCTCTTCCTCAACCCCTACATTTCATTGATCAGAAAGCCCTGTTGAAGCCATCTTTCTCAGACGCTCAGTCACTTCTCTGGAACCCTTACCACTGTGACAGCTTTGGTTCAGGGCCTCCCCGCTTCTCTTGAGAATCACTGCAGTGGCCTCATAACTGGCCTGTCTGCCTTCTGCCTGGCCTGCCTCCAATCCGTTCCCCACAGTGCTGCCTTTCTAAAAGGCAAATTTGATCACGACTCTCTGCTGCTTAAAATCCTTCAGCAGAGTCACTGCTTCTCCAGGATAAAAATCTAAGCTCCCTAGCATGGCACAAAAGCTCCTTTGTGATCTGGGCTCTCCCTTCGCGTGTATATCAAAGACTTCTCTAGTGATCCTGGTCCATGCCCCTGCCCCTAGCAGCCCTACTCGAGGAAATGAGTTGTTACAGGAAAGAAATGAGAGGAAATATGGGAACAGAGAAGAGATTCTAGAACTGTGCTCTCTAGTATGACAATCACTAGCTGCACGTGGCTATCAAGCGCTTGAAATATGGCTCGTCTGAATTGAGATGTGATGTGAGAGTAAAATACACCCCAGTTCAAAGACTCTATATGAGAAAAAAAAGTAGAATGTTTCATTAACAAATTTAAATATTGATTACATATTGAAGCAGTCATCTTTTGGATATAGCAGTTTAAATAAAACCTATTATTAAAATTAATTTCACATATTTATTTTTACTTTTTTTTTTACCGTGGCTACTAGAACAATTTAAATTACCTGTGTGGCTTGCATTATAATTCTGTTGGACAGCATCTTTACTGAACCTCTCTTTGTTCCCAGGACATGCATCCTATATGAGCCAAGCCCATGAGCTTGTTGAATGATTAAGTCAGTCCTACAGGTATAAAGAAGCAGCGATTGCTCCATTCTTAAATCCAGAGATACAAAGTGCTTTAGATAAGATTCAGAATCAAAGAGATTGTGCAAGCTACAGCCAGGAGACCTGCATACAGTGTGCACGGTGCTGAAATCATGATTAACGCACATCTGTCTCCCTTGGCTACCCAGTCCCCATCAGGAGTGGGCGGCGGGAATACTTGGGTGCCAGAGGGAAGGTTTGAGACAGGCAGTAGGAGCAAGGGAAGGGCAAGGGGAGGCACATTCCTGAGAAACCACCGACTTGTATGGCACCTAGAGCGTTGCGTGGGTCACTGAGACACCCCATCCTGCCATTGCTTTCCTGGTGGTCTACGGCGCAGCTCCCCCACTGTCTAGCTCTAGGATTCTGAACAAAATAATGAATCAGTGGGTCTTGAGCCTTAACAGTATTTATGGCACAGAGTCATTGTGCATCTAACCAGCACTGCGAGAGCACTTGAGATACCGAGGGCAGCAATGTATGCATCAGTTGGCCCCGAAGGCTTGGAGGAAGGGTGTATGGGCTGTCAGAAAGACCAGAAGATATTATGTTGTGTCCGAGGAGATATGCAGAGCTCTTTATGTTTTCACAACAGAAAAGCCAACCAGTGGTGACAAACCAGAGCTTATTGGGCTGGGGCAGGAGGGAGAAACCTAGAGGTGAGGGCAAGAAACCATAGTCCTGGTTATCATGAGAAAAATCTAGCAGGATCAGATTTCCAGCGAAGTCTGATAGACGGAGTGACTCACCACCTTCTCTTGTGGTTGTTTGCAGATTGTATTCTGTTGAGCCCCCTTTGGTTCAGGGAAGAATCCCCCTGAATAGTTGTTTTTACTTGTGTCTACGTATTAGGCATGTGTCTAAGATTCTCATAAGGGAGAGTTTCATGTGCTAAAAATAGAAGTTTGAATGGTCTGAGAAAATGGCGACCAAATGGGTATAGTTATTGCTCTCCTATCTGCCGGATCTAGGACCAATTTAGGCCCTTTGCAGGAGAGTTCTAGCTCCCATCCTTAAGGACGCTCTTGGGATTGGCCCTGCAGTTTGCCTTGCCCAGGTAGTTAACCTAGGAAGCCATAACTCAGCCTCATTCTTGGGTAACCACATTTTCACTTTGCGCCCTAGGTTTCACTTTGTCTCCCTCATTCTCAGGACCCTGCTTTGTGTTTTTGTGTAGGAAACCCAGATTCCTTTAGGTAAGTGTCCCATCATATATACTTCCATGCCTTCTTAGGATAGCAGTCTTAACTGCTGAGCTACAAGCCTTAGGCTAAGTCCCCGCTACTCCTTTCCAGGCTTTTTCAGTACTGGCACCTGCCGGCAGTGGGCAGGAAACTCGGTGAGTTTGACAGCTTGCCTGGATACTGGCTGTTACGAGGTTCTAGACCCCTGACACCAAACACTGCTTACTAATGAGCTGCCCCATTGGTCTCTGGGTCCCAGCTGTACCCTATGTGCCACTTGGAAAGAGATGGGGAAGGCAAAGATAGGGCTGTTTTTCCTGAATTATGATACATCCACTTCTCTGTCTCCAATGGGAAGGCTGGTCTCCTGTGTAGATGAAAAAGGTAGCAGCCTTCATGGTGTGATTTCAGAATCCACACTACTTGGAAGGGCACTCCAAATATCAACACCTTCTCTTTCCCACTCTCTAATACGTGGAAGCCTACATGCAAACTCTGTTCCCTTTCCTAAGATCAACAGGGTTTGTCAGAAAAAAGAAGACAAATTTGGCATTGAAAGACTTGGTTTTGATTTATGTAATTGGCTGTCTCTATTATTTAAATTATTTAATCTCTCTCAGTCTCAGTTTTCTTATATATGAAGTAAAATCAGTGATGCCTATGTGTTTTGTTGTGACTAAATAAAACCAGATATCAAGTGCCCAGCAGTAGGGCCTAAAATGCAAAGACTAGGGAAGTGGTAACTTAAATGTGCTAGACAGTGCTCTTTAGGTTGAAAACTTTGATGGGCCCTTCCCTGAGACTGATAAGAAAATAAGCACTCTGGGTCAAGGGGCCTGGATTTCTTCCATCCAGGGGTGAAATAAGGAAGTTGCCTTCACATTTCGCTCAAGGCCAGTCCTACCTAATGGTTTGCATTTGTGCAAGTATTCATCTGGGATTATGAGGACAGCACGAAGGCATGGAAAAAGGGCACATTCACATCCTCTGCCAGGATAATATAACAATCAACAAAGCAAGTCTTTGGATCTCTGAAAAGCCAGGTGCACTGCTATCAAAATAAACTTTTATTTCTCTTCTTTGCTGATAAATTACAAATAAAGGAAGTCACTAAAATACCATGAAAAGGAAGATTCATAGACAAATTAGACACCAGGGACAGATTGCACGCTTATTTTGTTGGAGCTGTTCTTTCTTTAACTGTGGGTGTTTGAGAAGTTGTTTTGTTGTCGTCTTTGTTGCTTACGAGAAGGGGGAAAAGCTTTAGTGTACTAAGGAAAGAATGGCTTTGATTGGAAGCAGTACTGTTCTCAGTGTGGGCTGGCTTTCATATATTACAATGATTGCTAATATATAACCGAGAAAACCCATTTATTGAAGTGCCATAAAGAGAAGTGAGATAGTCCGATCTGACATACTACCACTTCTGATCGATGAGTGTTTATTATAGGAATGTGGGCAGTCTTATAATTTTTAGGAGAAAAGTGGAAGGTGTTATTCTGGCTATTTGTGGCTGCTAATGTCCTGATCTAGAAAGTCTTTGTCCTTTCAGTGGGGTCTGCACTGTGGACTGGATTCAGTGCATGCATGGGGCTCCCAGTGACTTTCTCGGCTCTTGATGCAATTGATCACCCCGCTGTAATACCATAGCGTCAGTATAGTGTTGAGTGGAAGCAGTGAACGCTCAGGGAGAAAATGCAAACCAGCTGCCTCAAAAATTAAAAAATGAAAGCATTAAAAATATTATTGAGTGCTGGTTTGTGGCATTGAATATATAAACCCATTTATTGTTTTGATAGTCCCAGAGCAAGAACTGTTTCAGCTGCAATGGATGATATCAACTCAGGTTGCCATGACAACATTAATTTATAATTTCCAAACTTTGGTAGAATTTCACCTTCTGGACTCTTCCAGATTGCATTTAAATTTATAGTTATTTCTCATTTATCAGGGCAGGCATATTTAGATATTGCTTACATAAATGCCCTAGGACTGTCTTCATGAAAGTTACTGACGTGAAATTAGAAGCACAGGATGTGTGTTGGAAAGGGTTAGTGGGTGCTGTGGTTGGTTTTTGTTTTTGTTTTTGTTTTTGTTTTCACATTCCCCCCAAATGCAGGATTCCCATCCATGGTATCCCAGTCAGCCAGCTGCCACTTGAACCCTGCCAGGAATGAGCACTTCACAATTTGCTATGCTGAGAAATTTTGCTGAGATTCCACAGTCCACAGTGCTTCCGAAGCACCTTAGATTTGGACCTTATCTCATGTGTGGTTGGACCAGTACTTACTATGAAGCACAGGCAGACAAAAATGCTGCAGTCTGCCTCCGTTTGCCTTTTGGGGTGCCCCAGAGTACCACCTTGAAGTCATTTTTCTAATATTTGACCATGGCTATTGGACCTTCTCTTTTCAGGCAGACGTGGAGTCCCAGCTTTTTCAGCTGAGAGCTCCCAGCCTGCCAGTACTCCTGTAGTCACCCCTGCTCTGCCTGTGCCTTCTTAAAAGCAAGGATCTTGAACTCATTACCCTCCTCCTGAGTTCTCTAAGCGGTAGGAAACAAACTCCTTCAGGGCACCCTTCTTTTATTAGTTAGATATTCTCTTGGCCTCCATTTTAAATCTAGGGCAGCACATTGTTGGTTTACCTCCAAAGTCAAATAAAATTCCAAGTCTTTTTTTAAAACAATGACTCCAAAACCATGCCTCCCTTACTCTGTACTTGTGCAGCTAATTGTGTGACTGTGTGTAGATGGTTTTACATTTATCCTTGTTACATATTGTCTCGTTGTCGAATCATTTCTCTTCTCTAACAAGACATTTTTGAATTCTAATTTTTGAAAATTCAATTTATTAGTGGTACTTCTTTCACTTATTAATTACACATTCGGGAATTGTACTTTCTCTCTCATTGATCAGATGTCAGCCAGGACAGCCCTGTGACTTTCTACATGAGACTTGGCATCGATGTGTGAATTTTGTTAGTTTTTTTTTTCCTTTTAGCCAATTTCATAATCTTTCACCTGTGTTTTCTTTCTTCTCCCCAGGCTGGCTAAGAGAATAGAGTCAAGAAATATTTAGTCAAGTGCATCAATAATGCTATCATTGTTGATCCACTTATTGCCAATCATAGAACATCTATGAAGCAAAGCAATTCATTTGGAGTCACTTTTAGATGGTATTAATCAGTTTTTCTTTGACTGAAAGCATACCTAAAGAATCTTATTTTTAATTTAATTTAAAAATAAAAATTTTATAAAATAAATTCATCCCTTGTCTATAATTTGAACTCACATGAACTTGTTTGGTCAAAGGAATTGCTTTTTTGTGCATCATTCAGTTCTCTTTATAGATTCATTGCTCTGAAAACGAATTGGTGGTGTGACAGGAAATCACTCCTTAGGTGTCACTCCAACACGTCATTACATTCACACCTTCTGGGACAGACAGTACAGGCTGAGGCATGTCCAAACAGTGTGCTGGTGTCTACATAAATGACTCTATGACAGTATCACGTAACATGACCATGACAGAGAGTACGCTGATGGCATCATGTCACTAATCGATGTGTTTTCTCTAAGCGGAAAATTCTGTATTATTTGAAAAGCTGTGTTACCCCCAACACACACACACACAAGCTCTTTGAGTTTTTGTATTAGTATGAGATGTCTGTACTATATTTGGTTGTATTCAAATTCAAAATAGTTTCTTATATACTTTTTACCTTGGACTCAGTGGGAAGAAAAAATAATTTAAAGGAATAGTAGCACTGAGGAACTCAAATCTGTAAGTAAAGGAACAAATTGTCACTTCATAAAAATACTAATCTGTATAATACTTTACATTTTACAAAGTACTCTCACTCATTTTCTTCTTTGAAAAATTTTTTTTTTCTGATTGTAGAAACAACGCATACCCACTGAATTTGGAAAAGATACTGAAATGGATAAGAAATAATTGAAAGTCAGCTAAAGTTTCACCACTCAGAGATTGTCACTGCTAGCATCTAGTGTGTTCTCCCTCCAGATAGGCATATGTGCCTACATTTGTGTGTGTTTGTGTGTGTTTAAGCTAGGAGGTTTGTACTGAAGAATCAGTGTGACATAGTAATTAGAGGGGCTTTAGGGGTGCCGGGGTGACTCAGTCAGTTAAGCTGCCAACTCTTAATTTCAGCTCAAGTCATGGTCTCAGGGTCCTGGGATCAAGCCCCATATTAGTCTCCATACTCAGTGGGAAGACCGCCTGAAGATTCTCTCTCTCCCTCTTCATCTGCCCTTCTTCCACTCCTTCTCTCTCTAATAAATAAATAAATCTTAAGAAAATAAGATAAAAGGGCTTTGAAATCAGTTCAATATTCCAGCCCTGGCTACTCTTCTTATGTAGTTCCTGTAAGTTGCCCAGACTATCAAAATTTCAGTTTCTTTTTCTATAGAACAGAGATAATAATAGTATGCATCTAAGAGGTTTATTGTAAGAATTAATAAGATGATACGTATAGAATGCGTAGCATGGTCCATGGCTCATAGTCAATGCTCTGTAAGTGTGAGCTGTTATTATTATACAGATTTTCTTGTCTGTTTTCCTCACTTAAATTCTGGATAGAAATTTCCCTTGTTGTAAAACAGAATTGGAAAAATATTTGGAATGACTGCATACAGTTCAGTATATGAATACACCTTAATGTAATCATTTGCCTATGCTTAGACCATTTCCCATTCTTTGCTATCATAAAGAGAGAGTACCAGCGTTATTATCCCTTATATTATTTCTTGTGCATAGATAACAGATTCAAAATGGATCACTAATGGCATTTTTTAGGTGGAAAAAGAACTACCAGTTCCTTAGTGTATACTCACCAGGTTGTATGCTAGTTTTGTGGTATTTTTTTTTTTTACAGCAAAATTCTTGTTTACCTCTTCCATAAACCCTTTGAGGCAAATCCGTTACCCCCATTTTTCAGATGAAAAAGCTCTGAGAGGAGATAAGTAGTTTGCCCAAGGTCATAGAGATAGTGGTGGTGGAGTTGGTATTTGAAGCCAGCTGTCTGATTTCAAAAGCTTAAGCTTCTCCATTCTGGCATGCAGTCTGCGCCTATCCCTTTAAGGCTGGTGGAATGAATAGTTACCATTGTGCTTTATACAAAATGTCACTTGGTACCACGTCAAAGATAGGACACTTGGCTGGAACTCTTGGCTGACTCAATATAGTACGTCTTGTATGCGTATGTTCTTATATGTTTTGGAATCAAGCCTCATTAAAATAAGGTGTTAACTAAAGGAAATAAGACATCAATATGATTATTTGATGAAAGCAAACCTCCAGGAAGAAAACATTTATTTAGTCAATAATATAAAAGTCGTCTTTGTTTTACTGGTATGGACTAGGCCAAAATGACTTTTCTCCTTAGGAATCAGAGTATTTCACATAAATCAGTATAGGAACTAAGTGATCATACAGCCAAAGTATATTGATGGTGTCAAAAGGAATTGTAAGTTTAATCACTTTTATATTAGGAGTTGAAAGGAAAATCTTTAGCTTTAGCTGTAAGATGATACATGAGGAAGGAGCTATAATATTTGCTAAAGATATAGGTATAGTGGAGACATGGAATACCCTGGGATAAACCCCAAAGAATTATTTGGTGAACTGACAAGTTGTCTTTAAAAAGTCAGCCATTTGGAACATTTATCTTGGCAGCTCTCAAATCTGACTTACAGCATGTAGTGTGGCAGTCAATTTTGTAGGAAAAATGCATAATTAATATGAAGATCAAGGTGTAGGTATTGCCAGTCAGAACCTACCACAGTTTCTTAGAACAAAGGAACAATTGAAGTTGTCTTTTAATAGGGTAATCCCGGTTTGTCATTTTGTAGGCTTCAGTTCTTAGTAAAAATGAACGGGGGAAAAAAAAGAACACCTAGTAGTGAAATTTCACATTGAAAAGGTACTTTGTTGCAGAGTTTATAACCAGCTATTGTCTAGTCAAGAAAGCTATCTTTGCTTAAAAAAAGAAAGGAAGAAAGAAAGCTATCTTTGGTTTTGAGTTCTTGAATTTTTATAGCCTTTGAGCTTACACATTCTTGCCTTAGAATTTCTCCAGTTTTCCTTAAGTCATCTTAGTTCTTGCAAGGGATAAACAATAGTCACCTACAGCCCAGTAACTAACAAGGTTTGGATCTTGACAGAACATGACCACCAACTTGACCTGTTATATGTCAGTTGTATGTCCCCCATGATGATGTCCTAGCTGGAAATACCAATATTCATTACTCAATACTCAATACCAATATTCTGTATGTAACAAATCCCATTATACTGAAAATTCATGTTATCTGTGACTGGGATCCAACAAGCTAACTTTGGGCTCTGCAGTTATAACTGTGACCAGAGAATTGGATATGAATCTGCAGACTGGATTCACTACGTGGCCCCATTGCATAGTAGCTGTCTGACCCCGGCCCAGTGCTGGACTGTCTCTGCACCTTGGCTCCCTCAGCGCTCATACAAAGATAACAACTACTGCCCGGGCAAAGGGCATATGGAGGATTACAGGTATTGAGCAAACCATGTGGTTAACTCAAAGGTGTTTTTATGATGCGTTTCCAAGTTATGAATTGATGACCATGGGTCATCCCTTTTGAGGAGAAACCAATTTACCATTTAAAATATTTTCAAGTGAATAATGGGGATATTTGTAAAATATATGCAAAAATACACAACTCTTGGGACTAGCCTCACCAGACCCTCCTCTTTTTTCATGCTTTATCCAGTAATAATAGGATAGGCCCATTCTCTGCCCTGAAAACCCCTGGTACCTTGCTGGGAGTCTCTCAAAACTCATGGTTTATTCCTCTGATGAGGGAAGGAAACCCTTACCATCATAGGTGATTCCTTCGAACACAGTCGAGACCTTTGTGAAAATAAACATTTAGATCTATTACGTTGTCCCAAGATAAAAGCAAAATTTTTATATTTGATGCATTATTGTAGCTTTTAATAAAAAAAGAATCTAGGGGTACCTGGGTGGCTCAGTTATTAAGTGTCTGCCTTTAGTCAGGTTATGATCCCGGAGTCTGGGATCTAGTCCCTCATCAGGCTCCCTGCCCAGCCAGAAGCCTGCTTCTCCCTCTCTCACTCCCCCTGCTTGTGTCACCTCTCTAGCTGTGTTTCTCTCTGTCAAATAAATAAAATCTTAAGAAAAAAAAAAAGACTCTAAGGAAAGAAGTACAAGGTGGGAAAACATATTCCAACTAGATTGCTTTATAAAAAATTATAGGAAACCCTTTGATTATTAAGGTAATCATTGTTGCTGGAGGGAAAAAGAAAAGAGAACAAGAGGTTGAGAATTTTGACACTGGGCAGTGTCCAGCAAGCTCTTCAGAAGTCTCTCTTGGTTTTTCCTGCAGCCCTGATTGTGCCCCAGTTAAGGGCACAGAAACTTTCTGAGTCTGGCTGTAAGAAAGGAACTCCCAATCCTGGGGCTGCACTGACTCCCTTTCCCTGGGGTGCTGTGGGCCAACCTCTCTGCCTTTTATTGCCTCCCAGATGGGACAGTCATGGTGGTCCTTTCCCTCAGTCCTTTAGAAGGACAGACTTTGATCCTTAGCTGCCCTAGGGCTTAAGGGGCTGTGGGACTCTGATGAAGGTGTTTCAGTCAGTTAATGATGAATATATGTCCCTGTGGCTTTCCCCAGGGATGGGAGTATGTAAGCTGGGTGCTGGACATTTTAGACAAGACCATTTCGTAGTAGGGAGCCACATGAGAGCCCTCAGATGCTCAGATGACTTGAGCATGCCAGCTGGGAATGACTAAACCTGCTTGCTGTACTCATTTTGAATCAGTTTCTAAAATTTATTTCTCTTACACTGGAAACTATTTTGAATTTCTCTCATTTGCTTTGGTACCACATTTTATTCAGCTCATTTCTTCATTTTATTCAGCTCTTTCTCAAGTGTCTACTCTGTACTAGGCACCATGAGAGGAATAAGGAGTAATCAGATACCAAAAAGGAGAGAACCTTACATACCTTTGGTAGAAAGCGAGATACGCCTCCAGAATTGGGAAAAGGGAGAAGTTAAACACATAATGATTTTTTTTATTTTTGCTGGACTTTCTGCACTGAATTGTACTACATAAAAATCTATACCAATATTCATTTATGTAACAAATCCCATTATAATGAAAATTCATGTTATCTGTGATGGGGGCAAGCATCACTAGAACACAAATCCAATACAGCAGAAGACTTTGGACAGTCCCTTGGAGGGAGCTGAAATGGGACTTGACCTATATATCAAGCTTTTCATGGTTTTGATATTTTTCATTTCCACGTGTCAACAAATACCTGACTTGATATTAAAGCCAGTTAAATCAATATTTCTTCCTGTAGCCAAGGTACAGCAACATATATCCAAGGGCAACATATCCCCAACAGCCATATTTTGTTGAGTACATATATTTTGTCATAAACCTACCTGACTGATTTACCTACAGCTGAATAGGATGAAAATATCAATGAAGCTAGCATTAAAAAAAAAGCCATAAAAAAAAATCTTGTCCCTTACCCTTCATTTATGCAATCCCATAATTTATTTTGCTCACTTTAATCATAAGGAATGAGAAAATGGAAAAGATCTTGGTTGTGGTAGCTGTGGTTTCTCTGTGCTCCGGGGGTCTGCCTTTCCCCTCCCCCAACTCCCTTCTCAGCCAGAGGATTTCCAAACGTGGCAGCATGGTAGCAGGTGCAAGGGAACCCAAGAGTTCTAGACTGTAGGGTCCTAATAATTGTGAGGGAAGGGAGAGTAGGGTATAAACTCATACCTCCTTCTTTTTCTGAACTTTAAACGATTGATTTCTGAAAGTTACCTGTTCAAAACTCCCAGTGTCTCTATAAACAGATGGCCTAAAGTCAGTTTATTAACACAAGCAAATTTATTTACTGTTATCAGAGAGGCCTTCCTTCCCTGTGTTCTGTGGAAAAAAGAGTGAGTATCATTCACCGGACTCCTGCTCTGTGCTAAGCACTTACAGTATCTCACCTCTAGGAGACAAAATGGGGCTTCCAGGCATGTGTTATCATTTCCATTTTATGTGCAGCAGGGGCTGCTGAGTCGCTTATCTGAGGGCACCAAACCAGAAAGGGATTCGAACCCTAGTTTGTCTGATTCCAAAGCCTTTTCACTTTTTATATCAGGTGACTTTCCATAAAACATCATGAGATCAAAAAAAATTTTTTTAAATTGTTAAAGTAACACATGTTCATTATAGGAAGTTTGGAAAGCAGAGACATTATAAAGAAAGGGAAAGAAAAAAAAAACACTTGTAATTTTTATCCTGGGGTCATCACTACTAAAGTTTTAGTTTTTTTCTTTCCAAGCTTAAGAAAGCTCTAATTTATATATCTGAGAGAATGTTGTTCCTCAGAATTGTCATTTTTGACATTTTATGCATGTACTCCGACAATATTCCTTAAAACATTTTTGGAATCTCTTTCAGGGCCAATTTAGGCACCAAATTCTCTATAGACTTCCATGCATAGGGTACTTTACCTGAATACCTATCAAAATAATACATTTTTTATATGTTCTCCCATTTTTTTTTGCCTTCTAAAATTATATGCTGAAAATATTTAAGCACCCTGCAAAGAATGCCACCATTACTGTCTTTAAGAACCATAAACATCGAGGCACCTGGGTGGCTCAGTTGGTTAAGCCACTGCCTTCAACTCAGGTCATGATCCTGGAGTCCTGGGATCAAGTCCCGCTTTAGGGGTCCCAGCTCCACGGAGGGTCTGCTTCTCCCTCTGAGCTTCTCCCCTCTCATGCTCTCTCTCACTCACTCTTTCCCTCTCAAATAAATAAATAAAATCTTTAAAAAAAAACACACCATAAACATCTTGTACTGACTTCTGTTGCCGTGGGAGACAGACTTTGCCAAAATGCTACTTCTTCCTGTATCAAAGATTGATGGGCATTCTGGGGCATGTTTAAAAGTCTGTATTAAAAATTATATCTGTAAATGTTTAATAGCTTATTTGACAACTCGCATTATTTATTACATTGTCTCCACAACGTTGTTTGCCTTTTTTAGTTTATAAAATCAAAAAACTGTTTTTGTCGGAAGTTTGAAAAGCCCATTTTAAAATCAATATCTTTTTAATGGAGGTATTATATTCACAGAATTACTCCCCTCTGAGGAGTTTCTGTGAAAGAAACATGTTTAAGGGTGATGAACCAATCTTTAAATAAAGTCAGTAGCATCTTGTGTCAAAGTTAATGTTTCTCAAAGAAGCAGTCACGTGTGCACTCGCACACACATACATCAAAGATTGCTACCAAAGTGGCCCTTAGTAAACCTTAATAAAGGCAAGAAAGTCAAGTCAAGTGTCAAATGAGTTCTCATCTCTTTGGTTTATTGCATACAACACTGTTACTCTTAGAAAACAAACATAACCCTCAGCCCAAGCATTTCACTGGTTGTCTAGTTTCTGCCTTACTTTTCACAGACATTCCGATCTGCCCCATCATTTTAGCTTGGCACCTCCTCCTCCAGTGTGGGACCCCGGTTTTGGATTGGTGCAGAACTCATCGGGGCCACTCCCCAGGGTTCAAATAGGGCAGGATGGGTGTGTGCAGCTGTCCTCAGGGCTGCAACATTCCCTGGTCTTCTGATTGCCAGGATTTCCTTGATCGGACTTGATCCTGCTCACAGAGCTAATTACAGAGTGTAGGCCAAGTCTTGTGTCGATATCCTGAGCAGTGGTCCCAGTGCCTGGCTTTGTGTTCGGGCGATGTGTGTTGGATGAATAAAGAATTACAATATATTCTCTCAAAAATGGTGTATTGAGAGGAAGTTAGTGAGACTGAAAGAGAATCAGAATAGAATTGTAAATTAGAATCACAGGGCAGTCTGCTCATTTAAAGATGAAACCCAGAGAGGTCAGCTGACTTGGAGAAGGCCAGCAAGAGAGCTGTGGCCAGAGCCCACACGGCATCCAGTATCCTGGCAGCCTCTCCCGCCCTTTCGTTGCTTCCTCCTTGTTGTCATTCCCCATTTGCTTCACGGAGGGTCGACCTGACTCCAGGATCAATGACCAGAGCCCGTGCAGCCCCACATAGTGCTTCACAGAGTGTCTCAGGGGACACTTGAAGAGATTGTTGGCTTAGCGAGTGACTTAGGACCCTGACACCTATCTGTGTGCCTAAGTGGTGACTAGCTAAATGGTGAGCTCCCTGGGGTTTGGGGCATATTATAGATTATCTCTTGGAGAGGAGAAGAGCATGACAGCAATAATAACAGTGGCTAACATTTACTTGTAACGAATTCGGCAGGAGTTCACTACGTAGCATCCCACATTGGACACAAATGGTCCCCTGTCCCACTGCACTGCTCAGCCCGTATGCTTTTATGAAACGTGATTTGACCTTTCAGTGCCTCATTTTCTACATCTGCAGAATGCCAGCGGCAGTAGTGCCTACCTCAGGGTATTGAAGAGTTAGCCTATTTGCAGCCCTAGCGCAGTGCTGGCACTTTCTAAGGAATAAATGTTAGTAATTGTACTTATTAAAACAGCACTATTGTGTTTTGAATTCATGACATGAATCACATATTATCCAGTCTTCTCAACAACTCTCTGAGGAAGGTAATGTTATGATACCCCGTGTCACGGTTGAGTAAACTGAGGCACAGGGAGATTAATCTGCCTAACAGCTATTAAGTCGTAGGTAAGGAAGCACCAATTCTATGACTGCTTGACTCCAGATCTTGTTCTTGGGATATGAGGAAATAGGGTGGTGTGGCTGCTAAATGTGAGATCTGACCTCCCAAATTTACTTTTTTCCTAGAGCATTCCGGAATCCAGACTGCTTTCAGGAGTATCTCCGTGGATTCTTGGGTAAGTAGAGATGTTCCTTCCCTTCTCCATGTTCTCTTCCATCGCCCATGGCCCTGTACCTTCAGCTGACTCCCAGAGGCCTCACCACAGCCCTTCTCAGCCTCTCAGGGTCTCAGCGCCTATGCTTGTTTATAGGGGTATAGACTGAAGTCACTCATGATGGGGTGGTGGGAAGGAGCAGCAGTCCTGAGGCACTCCTCCTTGCCGATGTCCCCCTTCTCCACCTCCATCAGTATTTCTGTGCATTTCTCCTGAGTAGTTTGATGCATGCAAAATACGTAAACATACCAGTAGTAGGTATGTTATAGTTGCCCTTCTGATGTAGAAAGGAATCATTTTCTCTGCAGATAAGAAGAATGATTTTTGGAGCCAGACTACCTGGCTATCCCTCCTTGCAGTGATTCTATTTTTGCTATTGCTGTTATTGTTGTTGTTGAAGAACTTGGTCCAGTGACTCTAGAAGTCTGACTTGCTCTCTTCGCTGCTCACTTCGTGCTGAGTGGGAGTGGAAAGGCATAGGCTTTTGAGCCAGACCACCTGCCTTTGCATCATGCTTTGGCTGCCTAGTAATTATGCAGTATTTGCATGTTACCTATTTCTCCGAGCCTCAGTTTCCTCCTCTCTGAGATGGGGACAATTCTACCCATCTTGCAGAACTGTTGGATATTTCTAGCTCATGTATGTAACGTGAACTATACAAGATTGACATTCAATTTAATGGTAATTATTATTGTTATCAGTTGTTAATATTTGAATGGGTTCCTCCAAAGTATTTGCTGTGCAGAAAGCATGTTGTTACTTTTGATCATCACATTTTACCTGAAATATTTTTATTTTCCTCCCAGTAGTCTTGCTTGTTTAAAGTAATTTGCTTAGCAAGTCATAAATTCATTGTGAAAAGATTGTCACTGGTCTGGACACTGTCAAATGATTGTAAATTCTAAACTGAGGTAGTTCAAATGAATGAGGTCTCACTGCACCTGAATATTTCCAGGAGTCTCACTGCACCTGAATATTTCCAGGAATGTTAAATCTGAACTTGACTTTTTTTCAATAACCCTGAAACTTTAGTAGTAAGATGACTAACTCTTTGAAAAGAGCCATTAACATTGGTGGGAGTTGGTAGTTTTCCATGAGTGGAATAGAAAAATTTTACTTCCTCATATTTGAAATTTGAATCACCATTGAAAACACTTTGTTTATAGTAGTTCAAAGAGAATTATTATGGAAACTACTGGCTATATTTCTTTCTCTTTCTCTCTCTCTCTCTCTCTCTCTGACTTCCTCTCTCTCTTCCTCTCTATCTCCTCTCTCTCTCACACACACACACACACACACACACACACACACACACACACACACACACACACCCTGCTGCTTAGTTTTTCTTTGGGTTAGGCAACTGAAGAGTTACTATGTAAATTCTGGTAGCCTTCTCTCCATCAGACAAGCAAGGACACAGTCAATTACTGTTTTCATGGAAGGTACCAAATAATCAGAAACTCTGATTATTCTGCTAGAAGGCAACAACAGCTTGATGGAAAGATATACCAATTGAAAACAATTCTGATCGTATTTTTGTCAGGAGAATGAGATGCCTCCAGCTGTCTGTCACTAATCATATTAAAGGTGGAAAGCAGGAACATTTTGGCCTGCAAAAGATTGCTCTAATCGCATATCAGAACACTACTTTTACTGGCCACTTATCCCAGGATCGTGACACTGGACATCCATTCTGTAACTTGTCTTGCCACTTGGTCATAGTCTCAAACATATGTCACATGAGCACACTTAAGGAATTTTCTAATTATAGTTCAAAGGCTTTTCTTTTATCTTTTTATGCTCGCTCTGTACACATCACTGATTGAAATGATTTCTCCCTCAGCATAATCCTACTGCCAGCAGTTACAAAAGAGTAGGGAGATGGCAGATGAAACCCACTGAAGAAGTGTCCGAATTCAATTAGGAAGAGCCCTTTCCCATGTGGATGCATAAGCCATATAAATCCATTTTAATTGTGAGCTTGTGGTTCTTATCTGGTCATGTTTATTTTGGATGCAAGTGCCAAAGCTGGATACAGACCAGAATGCCAGATCTTTGAGCTCTGATGACTAATTTGGGTATGCATTGAATCCCTTAATTCATTTCTTAATTAGTTCTCCCAGAGTTAGAGTTGCTTGGTTACAATCATTTTCACAGAATTTTCATAAATCAAAACAAATGTACATAGATTTTTCTCCCTCCTATTGACTCACATGTTTGCTACAGTTTTAAAGAAATATTCTAATAACAATTGCCAACAGTGATGACAATGAAACCAGTATGTCGCCAGCAGTGTGGTAGAGTACGGACTGAGACACTGGGAAGCTGGGTTTTGATACCTAACTCACCTACTTACTGCCATAGACCTTGGTCAAGTCACTTTCCTCTCTGTACCTCAGTTTCCTTTTGTAATTGGGAAGAATAATAGTACCGGCCTTAAGGATTGTTTTCAGGCTGAAAATAGCATTGCATATATGAACTAATATACAGAATGTACCTGGCACTTATAATAAATGTTTTTTACCATGTTTATTATCAGTAAGACAATGGGAGACTGATGAGCAGGCCAATTTTGCTGATGCCACAATATTGTCATCTAAGTATGTCCCATTTATTCAGGCCATTTGGAGATCATGCATGACAGTTATGAAACATTGGAGACTCTTAAAGTTGAAATTAATTTCTTATTCATATCTGTAGTCCTCAGTTTGGCTACAGAGTTAACATTTTTGACTTTTCATGCTTGATCAATGTGAGTGTTAACTTGAACCCTTTCGGTGCAAAATCCCTTTAGAATTTGGGCACCTGGGTGGCTCAAAGGGTTAAGCTTCTGCCTTCGGCTTGGGTCATGATCTCTGGGTCCTGGGATCGAGCCCCACATCAGGCTCTTTGCTCAGCAAGGAGCCTGCTTCCCCTCTCTCTCTGCCTGCCTCTCTGCCTATTTGTGATCTCTCTCTGTGTCAAATAAATGAATAAAATCTTTTTTAAAAATCCCTTTAAAATTTAAAAGAGCATTTTGTGGATACAGTGTTGGCCCTCATTAAAAGGAAAATCGTGATTACAATATGTAAAAAAATATATATATATGTATATGGGGAGGGGGATTGAAAGAATTGGCTTCAATAAATTCACTGGAAAATTTCAAACTATTTTTAGGAGAGTTAAATCCATTTAATATTGTAGTTCAGATTTAATGAATGTGCAGGAGTGAAAATCCAGGGAAAGATGAATCTAGTAATTCAATGAGCTTTCATCATGGCTGCAGAAAAGAATTAGTTAATATTAAAATTGATTGCCAAGAGACACACTAGAATTACCTTCCCTTAGATGGATTTGATTTTTGGTTTTTGTTTGTAATCTGTAGTGATTTTTCTTTTCTTTTTTTAAAAAATAGAAATTTCCAAAGAAAAGTAACTTTCAGGTATACAGTTTTATAATTTGACATCTGTATACACTACAAAGTGACCACCACAAATCTAGTTACCATCCATCAGGATACAGTTGACCCCCATCATCCATTTTACCCGTCCCCTACACCCTTCCCCTCTGGTAACCACTTGTCTGTTCTCTGTGAGCTTGTTTTTGTTTGTTTTGTTTATTCTTCTGTTTTGTTTTTTTAGATTCCACATGTGATGAAGTCATATGATATTTATCCTTCTCCCTCCGACCCATTTTGCTTTAGCATAGTACCCTCAAGTTCCCTCCATAGTGTTGCAAATGGCAAGATTTCATTCTTTGTTATGGCTGAGTAGCAGTCCACTATGTAAATAGACCACATCTTTTTTATCCATTCATCTATTCATGGACACATAAGTTGTTTCTATATCTTGGCTCTAGTAATGCTGCAGTGAACATAGGAAAAACTTTTTTTTTTGAGGGGAAAAATGAAACAGAACTACCATATGACTCAGCTGCTCCATTTCTGAATATTTATCCAAAGAATACAAAAATACTAATTTGAAAAGATAATATGTACCCTTATGTTCACTGCATATTGTTTCCCATAGTGGCTGCACCAGTTTACATTCCTACAAGCAGTGCACAAGGGTTTCCTTGTCTCTACTTCCTCTCCAACACTTGTTATTTTTTGTCTTTTTGATAATCAACATTCTAACAGGTGTTAGGTGATATTGTGGTTTTGGAATGCATTTCCCTGATAATTAGTGATATCGAGTATCTTTTCATGCACTTTTTTTGAGAAATCTCTATTCTTATCCTATGTCCATTTTTTAATTGAGTTGTTTGGCTTTTTTGTTGTTAAGTTGTATGAATTCTTTATGTGTTTTGGATATTAACTCCAAACTGGGTTGGCTATACAGTTTGCAAGTATTTTCTCCCATCCAGTATGTTGCCTTTTCACTTGGACACTTGTTTCTTTTGTTGTTTAGAAGCTTTTTACTTTGATGTAGTCCCATTTATTTTTGCCTTTGTTTCCACTGCCTTTGGAGTCAGGTCGACAAAGATGTCGCTAATACTGATGTCAAGGAGCTCAGCACTTATGTTTTCTTTTAGGAATCTTACGGTTTCAGGTGTTACATTCAAGTCTTTCATCCATTTTGAGTTAATTTTTGTGTATGGTTTAAGAGAGTCGTCTAGATTCACTCTTTTGCATGTGGTTGGCTAGTTTTCCCAAAACCATTTCTTAAAGAGACTCTTTTCTCCATTGTATGTTCTGGGCTCCTTGTCATAAACAAATTGTCCATGTATTATAGGTTTATGCTAGGCTCTCAGTTCTGTTCCATTGATCTGTCTGTCTGTTTTTGTACCAGGACCATACTGTTTTGATTACTGCAGCTTTCTAGCACAGTTTGAAATCAGGAGCCATGAGTATGTTGTTTTAAGCTGTGCTAGGACCTAGCAGTTCCACTTTGTGCACAGAGGCATGTGTATGTGTGTATGTATTCTAGAGAAATGTACCCCCATGTGCCTCCAGAGACAGGTGTGAAATGTTCTTAGTAGCTCTTAACTAAGGACCATCCCAAATATCTATGAGGAGCAGAGTGTGGAGGTTATGTGCTATGGTGGGTGCTGTGAATTGTGTAAGACTGATGATTCACAGCCCTGTACCCCTGAAGCAAATAATACAATGTGTGCTAATAAAAAAAAAGATTGTGATGTAATAAGATGGAATACTACCCATCAATGAAAAAGAATGAACTAGAGCTACACACAATAACACAGATGTTATCTTACGCACAGGATGTTCAAAGGAATATATAAAAAAAATATAGAACAGTCTTATTTTATTTATATGAAGTGTGAAAACAGACAAAACCACATTCTGTCGCTAAGGGGGCATCCATAAGTGGCTCCAACTATAAAGAGAAGTAAGGAATTTATTACTGAAAGAATTAAGGTAGTGGTTACCTCTTAGGGGAGGGTGTGCTAGGGAAGAGAAGGGACCTGGAGGGCTTGCGGGGGTGCTGGCTCTGGTCCTGTGTTTTTGACTGGTCGGGTAGTTATATGGATAATAGCACATTGCATCCAACATTAATGTTTTATGTGCTTTCCTGGCTGAGTTAGACTTCATAATTTTTAAAGTTTTTAAAATGCAAAATTCTTTGTGGCCTGGATTGGCTTGTCCTTGTCCTCCATAGTTTTAGGCCTCGAGATTCCTGTGATTGTAGGTTGCTCTGGAAGTAAACCTTGTTGCATGGCCTCCAAAATGGGATATGCACCCTGGGGAGTCCTTGAGAAGATTCATTTGGGTGGAAAAGAAATTGATTAGAACTTGCATTTAACTTCATTTTATTTTCATACAACACTGTGATAACTGCTGGTGATTACACTGGCCCTGGCATAATCCCTGGGTCCATGTTTCGGGGGTCAGTTATCACCTGGAGAGAGGGAGGTGAGGCTGGGCCCTTCATAGTAGTTTCCCCACTGCTTCCTCCACTTAGGTTTTTTGTGAAATGTCTTGTGCCTTGTTAACTGGATTTATAAATTTTATCTTTTTAACAAACCCTCTCTAACGGAATTGTTAAAAGATTCTATAAAGAATTTCTCTAAATGGAAGATAATTTTCATATTGTCTGCCATAAATGGCAGACTTTGGCACCAACTGTTTGTCAGCCACATTGTGAAGTAATGACCATGACTGTCGAACCAGATCTTGCAAGAAAGTGACTACAAAAATTCTAAATTATCTGGGAGACCTATGGATCTATGTCTACTATGGTTAATTAATCCTTAACCTTATCCTGTGTGTATTTGCCTTGAGATAGTCATGATTAACAAAATCTGTCCTTCTTTCCTATTTTGTTCATGTTCTTTAAAGTATATAACCTATTTATATAATAATATATGTATATGAACTATAAACAAACAACTGCACATATTTGGGGATACATGTTGAAAACATCTTGCACACCATTGCCATGTAGTACAAAGTGTACTCCCTGCTAATAGTTAAAATATGTACAAGATGGTAAACTTGCTACCCATATCAAAAGGAGGCACCTCTCCACCCTAATGTTTTTTTCTATTGACAAATATCAACAGTAAGGCGATAGCTTATATATATATATATATATATATTTTTTTTTTTAAGATTTTATTTATTTATTTGACACAGAGAGAGATCACAGACAGGCAGAGAGAGAGGAGGAAGCAGGCTCCCTGCCCAGCAGAGAGCCCAATGCGGGCCTCGATCCCAGGACCCTGAGATCATGACCTGAGCTGAAGGCAGAGGCTTTAACGCACTGAGCCACCCAGGCACCCGATAGCTTATATATTTTACTTTATTAAAACTTTTCTCAAGCCTGCATTGGAGTAGGAGAGATGAAAAGACACACACACACACATACACACACACACACTCAGAATAGTTCTGTTCTTCTGTTTTGTTTGTATTCTCTGTACAAATATATCCTTTTACTTAAGGGTTTTGTACGCTAATAACAAAAGTTGAGTACAACCAGGTAGGCTTTCCCAAAGCAGAAGTAATAGCAAGTACTGGATGGCACATGTGTCATGGCTTGCGGTGGGAAGGGCACCACCAGCCGTCAGTCGACTTGGCTTCTAAGCCTGATTCTGCCCTTTGCTGGCAGCCACAGTGCACAGGTAGTACCCTCTCTGAGCTGCATTGCCTTTCCTCCATTGTGAGGCTGATAACAGCAACCCTTCTCCAGCCCTTCCATATATGGTGGCATCTGTAAAATCTAGAGTTTCCTACAGATGTGACAAATTATGATCATGCCCCTTATATTTGTCCTTTAAGGTAATGTAACTTTTTATTAAAGTGCTGATGTCCTTAACCTACACGTTTCTTTGGCTGGAAGCTACAGATATGGAGTGACTAGTTTAAACAAAAGCAAAACAACAACAAAAAATAAACACCAATTATTTTAATATTTTTTATTGGACGTGTCCTGGGTTATCTCCCGGACTTGAAGGAAGGGTGGGACCGTGGAACTACGTGAAGGGCTGCCCAAGCCTGGAAGCTCTGGCAATCACAACATAGGTTCCGTGTCCCTCTTCTCTGAGATACTGCTATTAATGTGACACTGGTGACTTCTACCCTCTGTGTTTCACGCTTCCGAATTTGAGTTCCTGGAAGAGAGGATCTAATTTGTCCAACTTTGATTGACCACTTTCTACCAGGGGCCCGGGTCACCTAGTGTAGACAGCATTCCTGGGACGTCTAGTCCCGTATACCCTAGGCCATTTCAGAAAATCAGGGATCCCTGTGAGCTTCTCCCTACAAACTGGTATTAGTAATGACTCAACTTTCTTTAAGGAATTTACATTAAAAGAATCAAATACAAATACGGAATTAGATGAGTGGTTTCTTCGGTAAGTGTCAACACAACTAACTGAGCCTGGGCTGCTTCTCGAATGTTCTTCTTTAGGTGTCCGCTGAACTTGAAATCACGTTCATTGATGTAAAAATTTCTGTGTAGGTGCCAAAGGACATCCTTTTGTTTAGGCTGCATCTCCGGGGTTCAACTCTGTGTCTACATTTAGCTACTGCTTGACCTCTTAGAAAGAAGGTATTGGGGCACCTGGGTGGCTCAGTCGGTTAAGCATCTGCCTTTGGCTCAGGTCATGATCCTGGAGTCCTGGGATCTCCCCTGAGCAGGAGCCTGCTTCTCCCTGTCCCATTCTCCCTGCTTGTGTTCCCTCTCTCACTGTGTCTCTCTCTGTCAAATAAATAAATGAAATCTTAAAAAAATAGAAAGAAGGTATTAAATACACTTTAGCATTCCTAATGCTGTTATTCCCTTCACTGACAGCCCAACTTGCCCTGGCATTTTCTGCCAAAACAGAAAGATGGTGAGAGGTGTGTAGAGTCTGCATACTACAGACAAGTTGTCACACTATTAAAGGACCCTAAATTTTCTGCTGGGAGCCTCTTAAGGCATATTTGAATATATCATAGCCATTCCTAAACAGGTGCGTACAGCCATTCCTCACACCAAACAGATATTTGATAAGGAGCATTTGTTCTCCCGGGGCTTAAGCAATTATTTGTAATATATCAAGAATGGAAATGAGGAAAACATTTATATGCCTGAAAAAGTGGTGACTATCTTCCAAAACAAGTAAACATCAATTTGAGATTTAGTCCTGGCAGGTCCTAAATAGGGTGTTGTCCCATTTGGATCATTCTCCATAATGCTTTTAAGAGTTCCTAAGGTCTTTGTTTCTCAAGCACATATACATGTGAAGTCACCACGGTTTTATTTGTTAATGCACAGGGACATCTGCCTCTGTAAAGAAGTTGCTTTCTTAGAGAAAGCATGCCA
The DNA here is from genome assembly GCA_004023965.1 of Spilogale gracilis. Taxonomy (NCBI): domain Eukaryota; kingdom Metazoa; phylum Chordata; class Mammalia; order Carnivora; family Mephitidae; genus Spilogale; species Spilogale gracilis. Next base: position 84,795 of record PITA01005049.1, on the reverse strand, counting down.
TTGATGACAGAGAGACCGTATAGCAATCACCATTTACCTAGCCTCCATAGCCTCTATAGTCCATTCCATTTTACCAACTCTCAATGCATTACCAGCCAAGTGCTTCACACTGGTTACAAGGATGATTTATTCTTCATCATATGTTAAGTGCTGAGCCATGAAATGTTAAACCGGGGATTGGCAGCTGTTTCCGAAGGTTTGCAGGTGTCCTGTCTAATGCTTTGAAAGTGCAGCATAAGCAGTAAATCACAGCATACATAAGTTTTCAATAAAGTAATGGAAAGGATTTTGCATTCTTGTTCATCTAAGCTTTGGTATTTGGAAGTTACTTACATGGGAAATTCAAGTCAAGGGGTAAAACATTCTCAGGCTTTAACCCTTGAACTTTGGGCTGGCCATAGTCAATAGCAAAAACGTCTTGGTAGCTTTGTTCTCCTAACCCTGAGATCTCTTGGCTCTGGGAACTGACAAAGTGCCAAGTATAGGCCTAATTGCATTCCTTGTTACTGAGGGGAGAAAAAAAATCTCAGAGGAATTTTCCTTTTCTTTTAAAGGGGTACCTTGAGCATTAAGATTTTCTGGAATAGCAAAATTGTTCATAGGATTTTTGCAAAGCTTTCTGAAAAGAGAGCTTGAAGAGGACTCTGGCAGCCAATTAAGAGGATATGTGTTGCTGACCTAGAGTGATAAAGGGTTAGAGATTAAATCAGAAGTAGGAGAGATGTGGTTTGTCCTCTGTGAGCTTGTGCTCTGATTAACGAGCTGATGTTCTCTTTTCGTCTTCTTTCTCAGGGGTCTGCTCAAAGATTTAGCAGGACAGTGCATAATTACATTCAGCTAGGCCTATAGCAGACACTGACTGTCTGAATATAAGTTCTCATCACCAGTATTTCCAGTGCTTGTGCCTATTGCCTGGTACATAGGGATGTTCAGTTAGTATTTATTAGAAGAAGTAATATACTCTGGCAGTTCTTTCTGTGATTGATATATTGATGAATTGTATATCGGGCCAGATGTACTCTGGGCCAGATAAATTCTGATCAAGGAATCAGTACCCAGTCAGTATTGGGATCTTTCAATACATGGAACTACAATTCTAGTAGAGGAGCCAGACAGACAGTGAAGACACAAGTAACCATGTGAATAAACACAGCAGAAACAACTAGCAGCGATGGCTACAAAAGACCTCAACGAGGTGAGTGCTATGATGGGGACTAAGGGATTGGAGAAACCAAAACCTAGACTAACATAAAAACTCAGTGGTAAAGAAGGAATCCATGCAACTTTCCAGAAGGCTTCATTTACTCCAGAAGTTAACAGAGCCAAAGAAAAGGTTCAGCTGATCACGGCATTTCTTAATGTAAATAGGTTTGCAGAGTTCTCTCCATACTGGCAGCATGAGTTTCTACTTTATAGAATTTTGCTTTAACATTTCAGTTGATGAGTGCTTGGTGCCAAGGCCAAGGGTTAGCTGTCTGCTTCACTTCCCTTCTCCAAGCTGCAGCTTCTCTTCCAGAGCCGGGCAACTGTCTCCCAAATGTATGCTGTCAGTCACATAGGAAACCAGATGACCGAAAGAGGGTAGATCAGCACAAATCTATCATCAAAGCTGAAAGAAAGAACCTCAGAGTGAATGCTGTGCTGACTGTGGGTCAGAAGTGTTATCTTTGTATCTCAGGGACAGAATGTTTAATAAAGATTTGGGTACAAAGTACACATCACCCTCCAGGCATGTTGAACTATGTCAACCGGAAAACCGTTCCTTAGGGTTTACAATTTCCCTCTTTTCCTAAATTAAAAAATGCTAATGTGAACTCTTGACTCTCAACAACACATGTTATTATTGTATATAGGGCAAAGAGTAAATAAGACACTTGCCTAATGACATAACAGTTCATTTTAACTCAGCAAGCTGGAAGTAATTTTAGCTTGTTTTCTTTTTTCCATACTTTTTTATGGAAATAGGCCACAATCATTTTACTCCACCATTTTTCATAACCTTATAGCATGCTTCCTGTTTATGCTATTAAGAGCTGTTTTTAAAGGCCCTTGAGGGATATCTTTTAATATATTCTTTTAAAAATAATTGCTCATCTATAGTACCCCCTTAGAATGTCTGAGGGCTTGGAAAGATAGAAACTTCTTAATGAGATACGCTTAATGATCTATGCGGAGCATTGCAATGTTTACACCCAGTTCAGTTAATGTAAATTATATTTAATTAGTCATTCTGGAAAAGTAGTAGATATTTTAGAATAGATTCAGTACCTAAAACCCACCATTTGGCTTTTATGTATGATATTTATACTTAAAACTCTATAGGTAGTATTTATAGATTTAAAAAAATAGTGTTTGCAGTAACATCAAGTCAATTGTTAGGGACTCATAATAATGTGAAGAATGTGTCTTGTTGGGGCATGAAAAATATCCATGTGGAACAGAAGATCACTTTTATTAAAATGCTTTATAAACTTTAAAATATTATACAGATGTCATATGTTACTGTTCTTTTTACACTCGTGACATGCAGAACTTCTCGGCTGACCAGTGGTCCATAACTTTGTGTTTTAATGCTGAGTATATTCCTGTTTTGAGGGAGATTTCCTTTTTTTCACATGTAACTCTTAGGTCAGACGCCCTGAGTTCCTTCCTAGGTTCTTTCCTACTGCACTTGACTTTGGAATCCTCTGGTCCACACTTGTGCCCCTAGAAGCATGCTTCACATGGGGCTATGGAAGGAGGGGCAGTTCTTGAAAGGAACCTCAGCGGATCTCACATGTGCAGTCTGTAGATGCTGGCTCAGAACACCACCCAGGCCATCTCCCAGCCTCTCACCTGCATTCGAAAAAGACTGAGCCATCCCTCAGTCACTCATTCTTGCTCTCCTGTGGCTCTTCTTGTGGCCCTGTGACACACCCATTCCTGCAGAACTTCTGTACCATGACACCCTCTTCGCTCTTTTGCATGATGCTTTCTTTGCTGCTTTGGGATGTTCTGCGGGCTGGTTCTTTTTTCATTGTTATCCCAGCCGCCTGCAGTTTGCATCTGACAGCCTCAAGTATTGGTTGTTCCCTCTGTTCTTTCCTACCCTCCCAACACCACATTCTCTGCACTTCAGCCTCTTTTTTTTCCCCCTCCATGGCCACAGGAAACTACAAACGAGAAAATGTGTCCTGGTGATACTCCTCTGCTGATTTCCCACTGCCCTCTTCTCTGAGGGAAATTGCTCTTTTCCACAGCACTCCAGAGTTGCCAGCTGCAGCTTTGTTCTCCTCCCTTCACAGAAAGCTCACGTGGAGTGGGTACAGCAGGAGGAGGGAGGGCTGGGGGGGCCAGCACAGCCCTTTCTCAGCGCTTGCCCGGAGAAGTGCTTCATTGTCCACATCAAGGACCAGGCCATGGGAAACAGACTCCCCGACAGTCACCATGGGCTACACAAATATTACTTCCATTTAGCTTGACCTTTCATTGTGCTTGAAAATGACTGAAAATACTTAAATCGTGAACAGTATTTTTCTGGAAACAGAAATTAATGGGGTTCTTTCAAGAAACCGCACTTGAACTTTTGCCCTTTTCTTCCCTTTTGACTCATTATATCCAGTTCAGAGTTTCCTTTTAGCATATATTTTCCTTTTGTGAGAAATAGCTAATTCTCTACTGATAAAATTATGAATCACAGAAGCAATGTAATTGTTAAAAATAAGGATACCTCATTTGGCCTTAAAACATTTAGCTCTGGGAACTGACTCTTCCAAACATTTTTTAAGTACTTACTGTGTAAGCTACACTGATTTTCTAATTCTGTAACCACTCTGATGTATTAACTTGATTGGCTCTCAAAACAGTCCTGTGACAGGGGTAGTATTGTCATGGGTTGACATTTTACGACATAGACACTGAGGCGTGGTGAAGGTGGGTTGCTCAAGGTCTCATAATTAATGGTGGGCAGGGCCTGGGCTTGAACCAGAACCGAAGTGGTCTTGCTTCATTCAGTGTTCATGCTCTCAATCACTGAACAAACAGTCTGAGTGACTCGACTGTGTCCCATAACCTTTGGGAGTCTGACTTTCCCCATCTCTGAAGTGGGAATAGTACCACCTACCTTACGAAACTGTGGTGAAGATCAGATGAAATAGTTCTTTGAAAGGGCTCTGCACACTGTGAAGGGCCACACCACCAGACTTAAGTTTGGGTCAACTGTTGATATTTTCTGTTAGTTGGGTGATTTTGACCATTGCTCCTTGAATATGCTGCTGGTTTAGAAGAAAAACAACAAGTTTCTCTTGAGGTTTTCTTGAAATCTCAGCAAATCTCAGGTTTCACGACAAAAATGATTTTTTTTTCTTCCAAAATGGTGGCATTGGGATATACTTAGCGCCTCAGCAAAGTTGGCGTAACACTTTTAATATGCCAAGGAATTTCACTGACACTTGTTCCCTTTAACTCTCCCTCATTAATGGAGCTCATAACACCCTTTCCTTTTTTTTTTTTTTCTTTTCTAAATCATGCAAAATCAATTTTCTTTCAAGTCTCTGCTCACCTGCTTAACTTGTCATTAAGTATCCTTCAATATGTCATACAGGGTCTGGGACCTTGTCTCTTACCGCTAGCACAGGGCCATGAAACAAGAGGATGTTGGACAAGGTTTAGGCCAGTGGAAAAGAAGTGGAAATCAAGTATGAAGTTGAGGGTTTAGAAAGACCATGGTGCATGCGCACACCCACCCGGACCCCCTCTCCCTCCCCCACAAGGCTTCAAAATGTGGCACAGAAGAGCAGAGCTAGACTCCAGGAGATGTGATGGGTGGTGCTGGAAGAGGAGGAACAGGGAAGAAAAAGGAAGAGGAGACTGGGAAAGATAAACTGTACTGGACACGGGTATTTCCTTGCCACTGGTCTAGAGAAGATGGTAGCTTTCTCCAATTCCTAACTCTGGGCTTGCTTTTCTTGCTTTCAGGCTCCTGCATTTTCAGGTCTCACAGTTCTCTTGCAAATTAGAATGTTGGGGAATCTGAATTCTTACAGTCCCTTGAGGGGAATGAATAGCCTAAGGGCCTGACTTTTTTTGTGATTCCTTGAAGCTTTTATGCATCCTAGATAGTGAGTTCTTCCTTTGTTTTTTAATGGGACTGGTATTGCATGCCTGGGGTCACTTTGTTTCAGAGGGTCTTCCAGGCAGGATTCATGATCATAATGAGTTATTTTTCTTCCCTTTTCTGGATAAGAACAATATCCTTGTCATTTAGTCTCCAAATATAGCAAGCAAGTTATGATAGAAGAATATCCTTATGTTAGGAAAGAAGTTGGCAGCCTCAATGATGTGAAAATGTCCAATTTAGAAAACATGTCTAAAAAGATTCCTTTTTGGGATCAGGTGGAATAAGAAGGAAAAAATAAAAGATTTAAAAGAAAGCATGTGGTCTGACAGCACATTCCACTTCCTCTCTTTTGTCTTCCAGGTACTTGTTGATTTTACCTGAGCTTCAGATGTCATTGCTATCATTTCATTAAAATGTCAGACAGAAAACTGATTCTGGCATCTAATTAGGAGCCTAACTTGGATGATAGAATTTTTTTAGCCGATGCCTGTAATCTGAGGACTACAAGAATGTTGCCAGAGACTAACTGGGATCTCTTTAAGAGTGGTGTGAAGTGTATAAAAAGAGTACTTACAGGGAAGGGGGAAAAGACATCAAATCCCAAAGAAAGAGTCAAAATGAAATATATAAGTTAATCATGACTGGAGGTGTATAAACAGGGAGCTCCTAGTATAAAATCATCTAATTGATTGAAGTGTCTGTAGTTACCTTTCATCAGAATTATAGACAGAAGAATGTCTATCGCATTTGACCAATGCAAGCATATATGTAGTTTCTCCTCCTGAAGTGCTAAACTGACCAAAACACTTGATATGCAAGTAACTCAAGTAAATCAAACTGGGTGAGTCCCTTTGTAGATCATAGTTTGGCAATACATGTATTTTTTTTATCCTTTATTTGTTTGTTTGTTTGTTTGTTTATTTTAATTTTAAGTAAACTCTATGGTGCATGTGAGGCTCAAACTCACAGCCCCAGGATCTAGAGTCCTATCCTCTGCAGACTGAGTCAGCCAGACACCCCCTATAGTCCTTTATCATGTGTCCACTGTCTCCTCAGAGAACTTCTATCTCTAGGAGTTTATGCTGAGGAGATAACTAAGGAAATATGCAAAGGTTTTAGCCACAAAGATGTTAATCACATCATTGTTTACAATAGGATAAATAAACAATTGCTTACATGTACAAAACAGATTAGTTACAAGTAACTAGTAACTAATCAAAGTTAGTCAAAACTAGTCAAAAGAATGAAATACCGTTCAGCTACTATAGAAGATATTGTAGATAAATGTTGGTAATGAGAAGGCATCCATTCTATATTGTTAGATGACGAAATCATGTTCTCAAAGAATAAGTATGCACAGTGTGGTCACAGTTTTGTTAATGTGTGGATGTATTCTTAGAAAATGGCCCGGAAATATATTTAAGGGTTTTTAAAGTGGTTCTCTGGGTGGTATGATCACAGGCACTTAAAATGTTCTTTTTTGTTTATCTGGGTCTTTAATTTTCTTACTCTAAACATATACTGCTTTTACAACAAGAAGGAAGCAACAAAGTTTATTTTTAATTGGAGAGAGGAAAGTATGTGAGCCAAACCATACGAAAATGACTGATTCTGGATAACTAGAGACCTCCTGGGATGTGCTTCAGCTGAATATATGTATAAACATATTTCAGCTGAGCATGTGTGCCATGATTTGAGAATAGTGATGGCTCTTTCACCCATGTGATTTAGCAGAGATTAGGAACTTTTCCCCCCTAATCTCTGTGAAATGAAGGAACTCAACCTAGTAGACCAACTCTGGGGTTTCTTCCTACTTCCAAACCCCAGGTCTACACTTTCTAGTGTAGAAACTGCTGAGTTGGGGACTTGCTGCATTTCTCGAATTTACAAGCTCCCACGTGATGAAAGCACATTAATAAGGATCCATCTTATTTGTAGTTCATAAACTAATGTGCTCTGCAAGATTGTCCCTGGTGTCTATTTTCTGCTATTTTGAAAAGAAACCTTCAAAAGGTCTAGTTTTTCCATCACTTGTTGATTACCCTAGTTTTGAATTTTTGGGAAAAGCTTATGGTGAGGGTCACACAGCTGAGAACAGCTTGGTGCTCGAGGGGAACTTTGGCCATAGGTAGGTAGCAGGTGGAACAGACAGTGGCAAAAAAACTCACTTCCATTAGCAAATAAAATTCTTACCAGCCGTTAAGCCCTGACGACCTCTCAGTCTCTTCCTTTGGTATCATGGAGGCCTCTGTCCATACCTCCTGGACCCAATTTAGTTCAGGGATGGGCGATATCATCTATTTTTACTCATTCATCACTCTTGACAGATTTGGATTACAATAATTTCCTCCTACCTTTAGAAGTATAATTTCAGAACGAGTTCATAGTCATCATAGAGGTAGATTACAGTACAGGTTTTGCCGACGGGCTTCCTCATTCTGTATCTTCTGAAACCGAAGTTAGTGGGAAAGTGTTGTGCCTTGGGTTAGGAAACCTGTGTTTTGACTGGCTCTGGCATTAACTTGTTCTAAAACACTGGAGATCTGATCTAGTCTTTTTAGGTTCAGGGTTTTCTCCATACAGCGAGTGGGCTGAATTCTGGGGCTTTCAGGCTTCCCTCTGGCTCTGAGGTCATGTGAAAATGATCTGTGAAGGCCATGTATTGTTGCCTACCTAACTCAAGACTGAAGACAGAGCTTCTGTTAACAATCCAGCCCTGTGACTTACCTCTTTCTTATCCCTCCTGGTGCAATAAACCATTGTTTTCTTGTTTATCTTCCTTTTCTCATGCCACATGACACAATTTCAGAGAGAATCTCATTCTGGCATTCTCTAGATCCTCTAATGTATGATATGTCTTTGTGACTCGTGAAAAAATAATTCTTAAAAGCAGCTACTTCCATTATTCTCTAGTTTTAAAAGCTATCCCCTGAGAACTAAATGTCAATTTAAACACTCCTACATTTGTTATCATTTCTAACCTAACCTATAGAAGTTTAAGGCATAATTTGAAACAGAAGAATTCCTGCCTTGAGACAGTGGACTCATAAATATGTAATATGATTTATCCATACAATTTAAGAAGAAATTAGGATATTTAACATTTTTAGCAACATTTTCATCAGTATCTACATTGATATGAAAAATTAGGCTGCTGTACATGCTTGCCAATCCTGCATTTTTAATTGTAGATAGTATATTTTAAAGTTGAGTAACAATTCAGACGAATCTACTGTTCAAGAAAAATCAGGTTACTCTAATGAAAGATTTACAGATCAGAGATTTTACTTGTGTATTTTAGCTTGATATCTACTTTGTAGACTCTGAAATATGTAGTATCTCCTTAACCTATGTAAAGTTTCTGTTTTCTGTAGTAAGCACAGAAAACCCAACCTAAACAGGCCACAGAAGAGACTGGAAACTGCTCACTCAATACCCATTCTTTCTTCCTTCCTGAGTTACACACCCTGGTTTTATTCAAGGGACCAATGTACCCACCCAAAAGACTGCCTCCTACCGTTAGGGAAGGCCAACAGAGAGATCTTTAGACAGGATTTCCAGGAAACCTGGAGCAGTTTTCAATAGCAGTGGCCTGGGCTGTGCCTGCCTGCTTGCCTTTTTTCCTTCTTTCCTCCCTCCCTCCTTCTCTCCCTCCCTCCCTCCTTTTCTTCTTTCCTTCCTTCCTTTCATTTTTTTTTTCCGTTTATTTGAGAGAGGGAGAGAGTGAGTAAGCACAAGCACACAGAGAGCAGAGGAAGAGGGAGAAATACATTCACTGCAGAGCAGGGAGCCTGATGTGGGGCTCAATCCCAGGACCACAAAATTGTGACCTGAGCCAAAGGCAGACACTCAACTGACTGAGCCACCCATGCATCCCAGGCTGTGCATTTCTTGACTCTGCTTCTACATTCCTCTACATTGGCTCTTCTCTGGGCTTTGTGTGTTCACAAGATGGCTAAGGCAGCTTTAGTCCCATCATCTTCATTCAAACCTAGCAAAGAGGAAGTCTAGTTTTCTAATAGCTCAAAGTCCCAATTTGCTTCCAGTTGGCCTGATTGCCCATTGAGGTTGCATCAAAGTCATGACTGAGACACTTAGAATAATGCGCTCATGGGTTCATCCTGAGCCATATTTCTCACCCTCAGACCCATTCTGGAGGTAGCTTTACTGAGTCCTCTAAGGCAAGGTAGAGCTGCTGTGGGTGTGGATAGATACTGGATGATCAAAGCACAATATCCACCCTACAAGTTTGCCAGTTTCTTTAGTCCCATCATTGAGTTATTACGGTCTCTGGTAATGAGGTAAACTAATCATTTGGTTTGCAAAGTTACAGTACACAGTGATTTGGTCACTGGATTCATTTATGGCAAATGAAATTGAAGTCTCAAGGCCATGCCATTAATCCAGATTAGCTATCAAAATATCTGAATTTAATTTTGCAGATTAATGTTTTGCAGTAAACCATGTAACTTCCCTTTCTCATTATCACCCTATATATGGCCCTCTGAAAAAGTAGAATCAGAGTTTGCCAAAAAATGTTTTTCAACCCCAAGCAACTGTATTTTCCAGTATAGCTTGTTGATGCAGCAGAGGACATTGTTTCCAAACATAAAGTTGTGTAACAAGTTAGAGCTAAATGGAATTTAAAATGACTTGTGATAAACCCTGGAAAAGTGGTACTTTAAAAAAGTAATGTCAGCAAGCTGCCTATTACGTTACCAGTAATACCAGTGCTCTGAGTTTAGATGGAGGCGCTACAGAGCAATGACAGAGAGTATTGTGGGCTTCTGTTTTGTATGAGTGAACATGCAGAAGTGATTTTCAAGTGATTTACTGCATGTTGGGACATGGTATTCAACAAGACAGATGATTATGGCCACAGTTCTGAAAATGTTCTGATGGCTTCCAATTAGCTCTGGGCAAGGCTGCTTCTTGCAGAAGCCAGTATTGATTTTTCAGAGCACCTTTTCAGCAGAAGAACTGATCATGTCAATCCTCTAAAGCCACAGGAAATGTCACTGGAGATTGGACTGCAGAAGGCTTGCTTGCTGTGGCTGGGAGCCTGGCTATCTGAGTTGAAGACAGTAGGAACAAGAATATGGGTTCAGTTAGAGGGAGACCTAGCTCTGACTCTGGTCCCTTCATGGGTCCCAGTAGATCACTCAAGCTCTTGAAGCCTCCATTTCCTCAACTGTAAAATGGGGTACATCAGAATTTAATGAGAAAAGGCAAGTAAAGCTTCTAGCCAGTGTGTCAGACCTAAGTGTTTAGTAAATGTTAACTATATTTCTGTTTTCAGAGTTGACCCTGGTAAACAGGGAGGGGTGTTGAGTTTTTTTCACTCTTTTTTCTCTTTTCTTGAATTTCATTCGG
>PITA01005049.1:54278-74224 GCA_004023965.1 Spilogale gracilis | reverse complement strand
ATGGCAACTATCTGCTGTGGGAGCAGCAAGGCTTTCAAGAAGTCAGTGAGACCCCACGCTGGAGATGGCACCACACTAAAAAGCCCCAACAGTCTGTCCGTCTGTCATCTGAGACCTTCTGGGAAGAGTGAGCATCTGAAAATAACAGGACCCAAGGACTAGAAACTGAAGCCTAGAAAGCAAAGGTGACTCAGAGGTCACATAAGAGTCAGTGACACAGGCAGGACCTGACGCCAAAGCTCCTGATGCCCAGGTCAGGGGAAATAATGACTGTGGCCACCAGACTCTATTGGCTATCCCTGAAGCCTCTCCTGGTCTCCTGTTAATCGCCAATCTCATCCAGCCACTGAAAGACAGGAATTCATTCCCTCTGCAAATTCAGGTTGTTAGAAGCCACCTACCGCCTCCTGAAATGTCAACATTTATAGGTCTTGCTATCATGGTCACTGTATTCCCCGTGAATTGAATCCACATCTCTTGCCTAAAGGTCTAAGAGTAACCACCCGTCCAAGCTGTTGAGTTGGTGAAGGGCTGGAGGTCTTACTGTGAGTGCCCCGACTTCCTTCTAAGCCCGCTGTTTCCAGCCTGGTGCTGCAGACAGCCCTCTGTGACACCTGAAGCCTCCAGCCTCTTGGAGCCCATTTTTCTGGAGAATAAGCCTGTGTCTCAAAGGCTGGGGAGGATGGTTGCCGGGCTGCACTGAGTGGGGATAGATATGTCACCCTTCTGAACCTTCTTGGGGTTCTTTGGGGACCATCTGGCTGCCCTCTCTTTTACATTCTTGTCTGGGGGCCCTTGGGTTTCAGTCACCTCGGCAGTCATCATCCAAAACTGTGTGTCACATCTCAGCCCCTGCTGTGTCCTTGCCCATTTGCTGTCCTCCTGGGCTTTTACATTTTTTCTTTCTTATGATACTAGTAGGTTTTAGAAGGAAGCAGAGATCAGAATATCTCCTCCCAGCCCTGCTGAGTGTGAGTAGCCTCCCCTTTTCAGTATATTGTCCAAAATTTCATCTCTCTTAATACAAGGTTCTCATATGGACCTGAAAAGCCCAGTGAATAGTGACTGACCAAGGATAACTGCAGTTAACTTTTTTTTTTTTTTTTTGGAGTGTTGAGGACCGTGGCAGGTACAAAGAAGGGGTTAAGGATATCTCTCAGTACTGATGTGTGAGGCATTTCCCCCAGCAACAAACACACCATCTGTTCAGTCACTACCGAGGAACCTTCTAAATAACAAATCTCGGGTTTTGTGTTATCACCAAAAATTAACCTCACAGTGTGGTTCACAATCATATTTATGAAAGTGTTTTGAAAATAAAATGCGCCACTATGAAATCAGTGGATGGAGATCAATGAGAATTCTGAAGGAGAGGCGGATTTGTATGTTTCTTCAGTAGCTGAGCACTTGCTGGGAGGAAGTGCCAAACATGTCCCTCAGTGTTTGTGTTTTTAGATGCACTCACCAGCAATAGAAAGCTTTCCCCCAAGTGTGCACGTATCAGGGATGCCGGGGAGCGAATATGTGTTAAGTGAGTAAACTTAACGTATGGTAGTGGATTTTTGTGACTGTAGCAACATGTTTGTGGTAAAAATATTTGAATGCAAGACACTTTGCAAAATCCTGAGAAATTAAAATTAAATGAATGGCACATATTTTATTTTGCCAAAGACTAAAATTTTCCATTAAAAAAATAAATATTAGCCTGTCAGTAACTTTTTCCCAACATTTGATCTATTTTAGTTAATACCACATTATTCCTCGTGTTCTGACCTGCATAATTGTTACCAAAGGGAGCTTTGGTTCAGAATTGATGACTGATTTACATACCTTAAACTGAAACGTGAGACATAAAAATGTGGGCATTTACCCCTCCCCCCATTCCTCCAATGAGAGATTATAAATTGAGTTTTTGCTTCAATACAACTACAGTTCAGCCCTGTAAAAACATAGCTAACGATACTGTAGACTTTTAGTGTGAGATAGCCCTGTAGACTTCATTCAGGAAATGCTGGATTCTAGAAATACCTGAAGAGCTGTTATAAGCCCCTGTCCCTTGACAAAGTTCTTTAAGACGGTGGGTCTAGGTCCGTATTGTTCAATTAATGGTTCCTTTTTATTACCTTTTAATGGATTCTGAGAATGTTGTCCTGTCTCTTCTCCAGTCAGTTTGGCTACCTTTCTGGTTTGCTTACATCTCGGTCTTATGTTGATGTACTTGAAGACAGAACCAGAGACTGATATGTATCTGTGTCCCACCTCTTAGGTTTTGTTAGTAGCAGATGAGCCGATGCCTCATGGTTTATGACCAAAAGAGAGGCATGCTGCATTTGTATTCTGAGTTTGTGTTCCCATGTAAGCAAAACTGGTGATTTAAGGACGATAGAAAAGGGCATACACTTAAAGACATAAAATGAGTTTTGCAAGTGCTCTGTAAAATACAAAACATTTTGGTCTTGTAGCCACTATACAACCAGCAGAACCTTAAAAAAGAAAGGCAAACAAGCAGTATTTCTCTCTCTTAAACATCATCCCAAATAACTGGTTTAACCAGTCCCCCCACCCACCGCCACCCCATTGATCAGTTGCTCTGGCCTTGTGCAGACACAGCTATGGAATGCTCTTGTGAACCTGCTTTTTTTTTTTTTTTTTAAACCCTTGGTTTTAGAATAGCTGGATTTAATGGCAGGGGGCCTCAGCCTCTGTTCCTGAAGCCTCTTTTCCTCCCACTCCCTTGGAGGGGGAATCATGATTAATTTCTCCCCTAACTTTTTGATTATAGGAAAAACCGGGTACACTGTAACTCAGCGCCAGCACACCTGAATTCAGGGGGCAGCTCCCCAGACAATTGCTCTCTTGTTCCTTAGTCTGATGGGCCTGGGGAGCAGTGAGGGCGAAAGGGTAATGAATTCCTCTAGGTGGTGATAAGAGCTACATTCCAAGAGGATTAACAGTACAAAAACCAGCTTCTAGGAGGAAAAAAGTGGAAAAGCGGGGGAAGGGAACACCCACATCGACACACAAACTGAGCCGGACCTCATGATGAGCTTTCTCCTGTGTGTGCTCAACGCCACATTCCAGTTTTAGCTGTCAAAAAGCAAACTACCTTGACCGGGAGCATCTACAGGTTGTCGACGGCAGGGACGGCTTTAAAAGGCTTGACAGCATTCTTGGTTTGCCCCCCGGTACTGGGGTCACAGGCTCTGGTTTGCCCTAAGAATTACATCTGGTGACTATCAGTACCTCCTTCATCAAGATGCAGAAACATCTTCAAAATACCTGGATTTCAGATTTTTTCAACCTAGACGAGCACAGAAGAGGGGAAGAAAAAGTGCATGTAATTTGTTAACCACATCTGAGAATGGTTCTGCAAATAGAAATTTGGCCCCGTTTAAACCTGCCTCAAACAGCATGATCACAGCGTTGAAACTTGGGATCTTGCTTGTGCAGCTCAAGTAGAGGCCCCTTGCGTGTGTTTCAGTGGATATATTTGGTGAAACGTAAAGGCAGTATCATTCCTGTGTGCTAATCAAGGGCCAGAACCAACCCACACACATCTGCCTAGCGATTCCTCACTGCTGTTAGGAAAATAAACCTCTCATTTTTTTTTTTATAGGAAGTCATTACTCCCCAGACAGGAAAATGAGAGCACATGGATGTGCCCCCTGATTTTCTCATTCACTTCTAACCCTTCACCCCCACCCACGCCCTCAGTTGCTGCGATAACCCAAATGTTCAGATTTTTAATCTCAACACCCTTTGTTTCATCCCCTCTTGCGCGCGCGTGCGCGCGCGCGCACACACACACACACACACACACACACACACACACATCTGACCTGCTTCAGTTTATCCCCCTAAAAATAATCCTGAAGGTGTTTGCTACTCAGGCACATTTCTTGAGAACTAAACACATCATCAATTCTTATTGAAGCACTGACTTTTACAAGTTCTGTGCTAGAGTCTAAACCAGAAATACATCACACTATTGTAGGAAACTACAGCTTCTATACTTTCTTGTCTGAACTCTGCTCCTCTTTTTAGTCAGAAGAGAACATTCCATAAATATCCGAGCAAGCCTTCGGTAAAGAGGCCCGATCCACATTTTGAATGGCCCGAGTCCACTGGAAATCTACCCTCTTGAGGTCAGTAGAGGCTTAACGAAGTTAAACATTTGCCTTTTGAGTTTGTTTTTGAGAGGAGTCGCTTCAGGAAGACATGTTGGAACAAATCTGAGCTTAGCTAACCATGAGTAACTGTTCGCTTGTGTCCATAATTTTAACAGTATGAATCATTAGCTCAGACCCTCTCTTTTATCCCAAAGAAGAGAAGATGCTTTAGGCAAGACCATGAATTTTAGTGAAGGCTCTTTGTGCTTAGTTGGAAAGAATGTTGATTTTCCTCACCTTTGTACAACGAGATGACTTTAGCTGTAGCCTTGTGACCCTGGAAATGGAGCCCCAGGTCTTACACAGTGCCAGCAGCCCTAGTAAAGAGCCACGTTTGGCCATCTCTATCTTGCTTCTGTGCTTCGGTCTCCTGCCTCTGGAGTCCACACCAAAGTGGGAGGCTAATATTGCTAAGGATTCTTATTAATGTCTTTTCTTCCCATGTTGAGGGGTAGTGTGTACAAAATCCAAGTAGCTTTAACTGTCTGTAGATGTCTTTTAAAGTGATTTCTGGATGGGGCGCCTGGGTGGCTCAGTTGGTTGGGCGACTGCCTTCGGCTCAGGTCATGATCCCGGAGACCCGGGATCGAGCCCCACATCGGACTCCCTGCTCGGCGGGAGGCCTGTTTCTCCCTCTCTCACTCCCCCTGCTTGTGTTCCCTCTCTGGCTGGGTTTCTCTCTGTCAAATAAATAAAATAATTTTAAAAAAAAAAAAAAAAAAAAAAAAAAAAAAATAAAGTGATTTCTGGGATACACAAGAAAATGCTTTTCAATTGTGTGTGTGAGTTATTTGCTGAGACCGAACAAAGCAGATTTTAGCAACAAAGGCAGTATCTTTGACGTCTTGCCAGGGTTGTGTTTTGTAGCTAAACATGACATTTAGGAAATGTCAACTCTGAATGACTTTTCAAAAAATTGTAGTAAGTGTGGTTGGATATACGTACAGTCCCTGACTTACAAGAACTTGACAAACAAGTTTCTAGTGGACATAAAAGGCTACCCTTCCTTCTTCCCTCCCCTTTCAGGATCCCTTTCATTTCTCCTCTTTGCCCTTCAACCCGCCTCTCTCCCACCCCCCTCAGTACCAGGCCACTGGGGCACTGCTATGGAAACTGCCTGTGGGAAAACTTGGCTCTTCTGGAAAAAGTGTGGTTTCTATAGAAAAAAGTGGAAGAAGCTGTTATAATAGAGAACAATTTGGCCAGGCCCCAGAGATAGCTCCTGGGGAGGACCAGGTGGGTTCCCCAATAGTTTCTTTAACATAGCATGATTCCTTTTAACTTTATTTACTTTTAGTTGTCTTGATTTACAAGTATCCTTTTTTTTTTTTTTTTAAAAGATCTAGATGTCTTTGAGAGAGTTGAGGAAGCATCCGTTTGGTGAACTGGGTCAGTCTATAGTGACCACACATACAAACACAAAACCCTTGTGTGTTTTTAGTGCTTTTTGTCTCACTATTTACAAAAGGTTTCCACACACACACACACACACACACACACACATTTGTTCTTCAGCTGCTTTACAAATGGTGAGACAGACTCAGAGAACTTGAAATATTTGAGCTGCTAGAAGCAGAACTAAAAACTGCAAATTTAAATTCTGAATTTAGTTCTCCTTCCATTCCATATTCCATTGTGTGTGTCAATATTTTATGCATGCATGTTTTTGTATATGCACACACATGCACACATCTCTGCCTTTTTAAATAGTGAAGCAAACCTGTTTGCAGGCAATTAAGAAACAATACAATTCACAGAATCTCAAACAATGTCTCACCTCGATATTCTGCCATTTTATAAGATCCTTATGCCTAGGTGGTGAAAATTAGATAACTGGGCCTTATTTCAAGAGCTTTAGAGATAGTATTTTGTGTGTGCCTATAAAACATACGTAAAAACCTGAACGTTAGGTGTTACAACTTGACTAAGAAATAGCTATGTAACTCTTAATTTAAAAATTAATAAAACTCATGAACTATATATTTTTTTAAATTTTTTTTATGAACTATATATTTTAACAACAGGCCCAAGTCCAACACTAATAGTATATTTACATCTGTAGTTTTGCAGTCCTTGTGTATAGTAAGTCAGTACACTCTTGGCAAATGGGTGTTACTTGTATCTACAAAGTTAATTTGAATTCCATACCAGAAAGCCAGGTTTATTAGATATTTTTATGCGTTAACCTTCTGATCAGGGCTTAAATAACACAGTTCTGAAACTGAAAATGATGAAACATGTCGAAAAGCACATTTTACAGGTCTATTTATAGTAATAATAATGATAGTTCTAAACAGATTGTCTCACTGGCAATGAACATACAATGGGGACATCATAAGAAATGAACTGGTGCCATTTTCTGAGATAGAAAATTCTCACATTTTACATAAAGCCAGAAGTAAAAATGGTTCCAAGAAAAAACATGTGTTAAGAATTATAAGTGTTTAACTTAGAAGGAGGGAAAAAAATTGGGTTATCACAAACATTGCTTTTTTTTCCTCCCAAAGTATAGAAACAGTTTCCATTCTCTGACTCCATGATGTCATACTCTGAATAAGAAATAGTGAAGGAAATGGAATCATACAAATGAATGACAAACTGTGATCAAT
Source organism: Spilogale gracilis (assembly GCA_004023965.1). Classification (NCBI taxonomy): domain Eukaryota; kingdom Metazoa; phylum Chordata; class Mammalia; order Carnivora; family Mephitidae; genus Spilogale; species Spilogale gracilis. Next base: position 67,446 of record PITA01005049.1, on the reverse strand, counting down.
TAGATTTAATAGGAAATGAAAATCTGAAGAGTGTGGTAACTATCTAATAAAGCCTTAAGGATCAATGAATTCCTATTTGTTAGAATCTTGCTTATGGTGAAAATTATGTAAAGCTCTACCTAAATATTTTCTCAAACTATAGCACCATCCTCCAGCATTCTTCAAAGGTGTTGAATTTTTGTTCATTCATTTTTATTTTATGGCCAGGTTTTGGTGGACATCCATTTACCTCTCTAATCTGCCTCCCTTGGATAGGTTGCCACCTACTATTCTGATGGTCGTTCCAATGGCAGTATCTGAAGGATTCCACCTACTTGGGCTCTGCTGCAGTTTTTAGCATTGCTGGCTAAGTGAGACCACTGAGAAATGAAGCCAAACCCCCAATGTCATGGGAAGATTTCTCCCTGTCTGAACCTGGCGGAAGTTCATAGGCTCTCCATCTCAGCTCACCCTCTCACTTTCTTTGGAGACTGATAGGCAGTTGTAGAGACCAGCAACTTCTGCCTTCTGAAAAACTTGGAAAGGGAGAAGAGCCACTATGTAACTGATGGGAATTTTTATTATTATTGTTAAATGGCTCTTTTCTTAGTATAAACAGGATTTGAAAAGCCAACCCAGACCAAAGTCTTTTTTCCGTACTTTCATACATCTTGGCTAACTTTTAAGTCACAGGTTGTATTTTATATAATGAGGTTCAGGAAACTTTATTCCCATGTCAGAAGAACTGACAAGTACCATGACTTGACCATGACTTGGTCTAGATCCATTTAGATGCAAGTAGACCATCATACCGTTAACTGTGAACTTGGGTTTTCAAGTCTTTCAGTTAATTTTAGAGCAGCCACATATATGCGAGAGCAGTACCTGTCTCAAAGTGTGTTGCAGACATCACGTCTGAGAGAGGATGAGGATCATCAGTCTGACTTCATAGCTGAAGGCACCCAAGCACACAGAGCCTGGGAAAGACTTACTTTTTTTTTTTTTTTAAAGATTTTATTTATTTATTTGACAGAGAGAGAGAGATCACAAGTAGGCAGAGAGGCAGGCAGAGAGAGGAGGAAGTTGCTGAGCAGAGAGCCAGATGAGGGCCTTGATCCCAGGACCTCAGGGTCATGACCTGAGCTGAAGGCAGAGGCTTTAACCCACTGAGCCACCCAGGCGCCCTAGGAAAGACTTACTTAACCAGAGACAAGGAGACTGCTCTGATGTCAAGCAGCTGATGTCCTATCACTTGCCAAACATCCCTGCCATAGAGTCATGTTCTGAAATTTTCGTGAACCAACTAGACGAACAAACTGTGTGGTCTGGGTTAAATAATATCTGCTGAAAAAGAAAGGAGTGAAGTTAGCCAGAAGGCCAGATGGCAGCTGTATTTTCTGCAGAACTCTATTTGGAAAGTGAGCTTTATGTAATTTCTGGTCAGTTCTTCCCATCTTAAGTCCGTTTTCAGAATAAGTCACACAGGTTTCAAAAAATGAACTGCACAGAGATAAGCACATCATATAAACCTGTCCACAGAATTACAGGTATTTGGTGAAAAGGCTTGGTTTTTTTTTCTTCCAGCAATGTTGTCTATTCTAGCCTCTATCCCTGTTTATTATCCAGCTGTCTGAATTAGCCAAGAGCTAATAAGTTCCATAGCTTACAATACCATGGAGTTCACATATAGGAAGAATGTGGCTGAAAAGGTCATCAACTTATTACTAGTCTTTGTGGATGACTAGATCGTTCACTTGTGTGTAGGAAACCGGCTGTGGTCAACTGCATACACACAAACGTGATGTTTCCTTTTTCTTCAAGGCCAAGTGTCATTTCTTGCCTGTATTGTTCAGCAAACCTAGCAAGTAATACCCTGGACTCATGAAAATGTAGTCCATGTTCCATGTTTCAGAAGTTTACTTTGAGTTTATAGGGTAAGCTTCAAGCATTTAAGTAGGAACAAAGAAACATCGACTCACACTGGGATTACTTAACCATAGCAAAGCAGGAGAGAGGAAGATTTCCAGAAATCAGTTAATTTTGTTCATTTTCCAAACGGTGGCATCATCACAGGGCGTATTTGTTTTCTTCACTTTCTTCCTTCATATCTTATTAGTTTCCAAGGCTTGATCATTCTTTCTAATTGACTATTTGTTTCATACTTTCTTCTCCATTTTCTCCTTTATCACTCTAGCCAGACTCATCTCATTCTAGACTCTTCAGAGCTGTTCTAACCAAATGCAATTATTAATCCAACTGATATGCATTTTAACCCCAGTCTGATCTTTATAAAACATAAAACACAATGATGTTGATATCTTTAAAGTGTCTAACGATTCCATGTTTTGTTCTATAGGGAATCAGATGCAGATGCGTGAAATCTGCATAGATTTCATGACCCAGAGTGACCTGCCACCTTCTCTCTTCTCTCTCTCCTCCAGTACCCAGCTTCATTTCCTGCCCCTTCACAATATGTTGGTTCTGACTGATAAAAGCCAGCCTCTATCTCACTTCTGCAATGTCTGTTTTTGGAATAAAGTGTTCCAAGATAATTCTCACTTGGAATACCCTTCCCTTTTTCCTTCTAGCTCAATGAACACCCATTCATCCACTTTCTCCTCCCAGTTCAGTTCAACACATACTTCCTGAGCGTGTGCCATTAAATGGGAAGTTGCCTTTCAGTTCCTGGTGAGGAGGGCCAGGCTGCGTGAAACAGGGTCCCTACTGGACCGCCCGAGTCTGTTTGGACTGCTCCAGATCACCAGATCCTTCTCTCCTAAACTTGTACAATATTTAAAGTCTAGACCAGTGGGCTACAGAGTGGGGTGCTCAGAATAATCCACTGGGGTGCAGGAGGAATCTACTAGAACTTATATTTACATTTTTTCATGTCATTTCTGATTTCTATTTTAGAGTATTTTTGTAAAGTATATGTGTTAATACAAAGGTACATGGTAACTGTTTACACTAATCTGACATCCATGTGCTAACATTTTTACTATTGGAGTAAATGATCAAAAAATATAGAGCTTCATGGTGATTCAGTCAGTTAAGTATCCAACTCTTGACGTCAGCTTAGGTCATGATCTCTGGGTCCTGGGATCGAGCACTGCCTAGGGTTCTGTGCTCTCCAGGGAGTCTGAGGATTCTCTCTCCCTCCTTCTCCCTCTGCCCCCTGCACCGCTCTCTCTGTCTCTCTCTCTAAAATAAATAAATAAAATCTTTATAAAAAAACAGACCCTCAGATTCAGAACTGTCATTGGGATTTTAGGAGGTCAGCAAATTGGCCCACCCAGGTCTCATTTTCTCATTCAAAAATTATTTGTGAATCTACCCTACAGTGTGCCAAGCAGTGTGGAGAGATAGAGAAGTTGGATAGGAGGAGATCAGAATGTCAGCTTTATTGCTGATACATGCTTCCTGGAGAATGTGGCTTTATATCAGAGCCAGGATGGTTTGCTAGTACTTTACCCCTGCAGTAAGTAGACCCAGTCACAGGCAAAGTGGGAAATTACAGGACATTTTCTACTCAGCCAGGGACTGGGCCTGTGCCCAAAGCTTACTGCATGACCAAGAGCAGCTAAGAAGTCACTCTGTTTGCAGGCAAGCAGAGAGATCCTAATAGAAGGGAGAGAAGGGGTGATTGAATGGGGCATGTCAGTTTATTCTTTAAATGCAACTGTGAGATAAGCCATTTCTTCATGGGAGAGGGAAAGTAGGTAGCAGGTGGAGAAAGGTCACAGTGTTTCTATAATATGTAGGTCCTGCCTGATAAATACACCATTTAAAAAAAATATTTTATTTATTTATTTGACATAGAGAGAGATCACAAGTAGGCAGAGAGGCAGGCAGAGAGAGAGGAGGAAGCAGGCTCTCTGCTCAGCAGAGAGCCTGATGCGGCCTCAGTCCCAGGACCTTTAGATCATGACCTAAGCTGAAGGCAGAGGATTAAGAATGAGCTACATTTTGCTGTTTCAAATGTATCTCCCTAAAAAAGAGCACTCTATTCACCAAAAGTACAAGCAAAACACATAAAACTTGTTGACAGGATGTAGGCCTAAGATGTATCTGGACTGAGGCCTGGAACCTGATGCCATTATACGGTGCTTCCCCAGAATCCACTATGTGATTTCCCAACCCTGCATTAGAACTGTGTGTGTGTGTGTCTTGCTCATCTGGATGTGCTGTGAAACTGCCTTCCTGGCTCTGCCTCCCTATTCCCCACCATGTGCACCCACATGCACCCGCACACACGAAGTTCCTTAACATTAAATTTTGCAGTTTTTGGCACATCATGGAATGAAAGCAGAGGTGAAGGCATGTGGTTCTGGAAAACAAAGCAAAGAGAAACAGAAGCTTCTTGCTTCTCATTGCTTGTAAGCAAAAGGTCGTTCTAGAAAGAGAGGTGTTTGGGAGCACACCTAGAATGAGGAACTTTGTTGAGGCCTATTCTCGTCTATCCCCACTCCTCCGGCCTGACCTCATGGGGCAAAACTCTAACATGACATTCTGGAAGATTAAAATCTAACCAGTTTTTAAATGCTTGAGGAGAAAGATTTCACAACTTTCCTCAATAACAAATTCAAATGATTAAACATAGGCTTAGAGAACCCCTTTCTCCAAACTGTCAAGGCATTCTTGCTTCAGTTTAAAATGGTTTCCTTTCTGGAGTGGAAGAGACAGTCCATTACCATCCTTTGTGTGATATCACGCTATTAAGTTGACCACTGAATTTCCAACTGAATAAGCCAATCCAGTGCCATCATATACCTCTTCTTGTTTATTTTGAATCTTCTGTGTGGTGCCTCTCTGTATCTTCCTCAATTTTCCACATCCTGTTTTAGTTGTGGAAACTAAATAGGAAGGATTATATGTTGGTTCTTTTTTTTTTTTTTTTTAATTTATTTTGACAGAGAGAAACACAGCCAGAGAGGGAACACAAGCAGGGGGAGTGAGAGAGGGAGAAGCAGGCTTCCCGCCGAGCAGGGAGCCCAATGTGGGACTCGATCCCGGTCTCTGGGATCATGACCTGAGCCGAAGGCAGTCGCTTAACCAACTGAGCCACCCAGGCGCCCATCTATATGTTGGTTCTTTTGTGCTTCCATGGGTTTATCCAAACTAGTCAGCTTAAAAAAAAAAAAAATACAATGCTAATTTAAATCAGCTTTTTACCTGTCCATTTTGATTTCTTTGGGGGTATTAGGACATTTATTCATATAGTTCTTTAGGATACAGAAGTCTCATTAATCCAAAAATGTGAATGCTGGAAATTTCAGGAAGGGCAGTGAGGGAGATTTTTGAGCAAATATTAGGATGCCTATTTGGCCTCTGTTTAAGGCAAAACAACAGCAGCTTCAAAATGTAAAGATCAGTTTCTCCCTGTGAAAATGTACTCAAGCACGCAAGCTCACGGAGGAGACTCGTGTTTTTATCTTGTTGTTCTGCCGTCCTATCTTTAGGGGTTCCATTTCAAGGTATTGTCACACTTGAGCTGACAAGAGGAGGCAAGAGGCAGAGGAGACCACAACCCTCATTTTAAGGGGACAACCCAGAAGTTGTGCATCTCCCTTCCATTCATATCCTACTGAGCACGTAGCCACATGACTGAGCTGCAAGGGGGGCTGGGTTATGCTGGGTGGTCCTGTGCCCAGGTAGGACTTCAGAGTTCTGTTACTGAAGAACGGAGGGGATAGATGTTGGGGATAACAGCCCTGCCTTGGGCTCTGTAGAGCCAGCCTGAGGAGCCCGTTTTGACCATGAGGTCAGCCAGGGAACTTTTAAGTCGTGTAGAAAATACCTAAGGATATGAAGGAGGAGAGACTCTTGCTGTGCAGGAGGAGCCCAGGCTACTGGAGAAGATTGGTGTTTGTAAGCTAGCAGATCTCAGTCCTGGCCTTCCATAATAAGGTTCACCTCTCCTGCTGCAGAAAGAGGCTTAACTCTAAGAATATTCTTTGGCTTCCATACCACCTAATTAAAATAGATTTTAAGTGAGGTTTCCAAACTAAATAAATTCAATATAAAACCAAGATCACAACTTGGCCTGATTACTCTCATTTCAGGCCATAGAAGCCGCACTAGTCTATCGCCCCTTGATCTAGATCATTCTATTAGTCTGAGGTATTTTGCTATACTTCCATGAAAGGGGCAGGAGCATATATTTGAAGCCTGTAATGAAAACAATAAATAAAACTTTTTAAATGCTAGTAAATGAAAATTTTAAGTTAAAAGAAATTGTACTACTGCTCCCACCCCCTTGTAAGATCTGCATTACTTTAAGAATGTTCCAGGGGGCGCCTGGGTGGCTCAGTGGGTTAAAGCCTCTGCCTTCAGCTCAAGTTATGATCTCAGGGTCCTGGGATCGAGGCCCGCATGGGGCTCTCTGCTCAGTGGGGAGCCTGCTTCCTCCTCTCTCTCTGCCTGCCTCTCTGTCTACTTGTGATCCCTCTCTGTGTCAACTAAATAAATAAAATCTTAAAAAAAAAAAGAATGTTCTAGGAAAATAACCATAAAAAGACATTTTGCTGATTACAATGCTATACGTAGTCCACCTGGGACTTGCAAGTCCTATTTGTTTACTAGATTAGCCAGGCGATTTTTCCTGTTAGTGTCCACATTCATCTTTTTCAGATGTAACCCTGGTTCTCATCTCAGCCTGACAAGACCAACCTGGATTTTGACAGTCACACTGATTTTTATCTATTTAAACTGCTAGAAGCAAAATCTGATTTTGTTCCTGGCTTTTGTTATTGAGAAAAGTAATAAAAACCAAGGCAGAATTAGATCAGGGACATCCATTATCTTAACCAGGAACAAAAAATAAATATATAGCTCTACCTAAGTATTGGATTAATTTAAGTATATGGGGGATGTTAAAAATTGCATTTAAATGTGTTTCTCAGCTGATCATTTATTTGACATACATTTCTATTGTCTATTGTAGAAATAATAATATAATAATAATAAAAACTCTTATGTGTTGAGTTCTCAGTATGTACCTTCCTGCACAAATTTTTCTATGTTCAATGCTTAAGCCTCGAGTCAGTTCCATCCAAACTGCATGGCTGCTAACACAGCAGAGGAAAAGAAGGCCAAGGAGCTTTGGGTGGGAGAAAACAATAGCTTCTACCTTAGTACCAATATTCCCAATTGAATAGACTGTGCATTCTCAACAGGGGAGACATTGCCCCCAAGAGGGTGAAAATTCATTCCTGAAGAGTGAAAGAGTCAGATATTATGGCTGAAGTCAGAGTGGGGGCGAGGGGCAGATGTGACAATGAAAGACTTGCCAGAGAGAAGGCGCGATGCTGGCTTTGAAGGTGGAGGTGGACGGAAGCTCGAAGGTAGAGACAAACAGAACCCGGAAAAGGCAAGGAAGCAGGTCCTCCTCTGGAACTTCAACAGAGGAGTGCCGCCCTGGTGATACCTTGATTTTAACCCAGTGAGCTCCATGTTGGACTTCTGCCCTGTGGAACTATAAGATAATAAATTTGTGTTCCTTGAAGCCACTAACTTTGCACTAATTTGTTACAGCAGCAACAGCAAACTAATCCCCTTGTTCCCTCTCTCTTCGTGAGAAGAGTAGAATGATCTATGTCACAGGTTTCTGGTCAACATTTAATAAAATAATCCATGAGAAGTACTTAGCAAAGGGCCCATAGTGACAGCCTGGCCTCGCCAGTGTTCAGATGGGCGAGGTTTATGCTCAGAGGGCACTGTCCCCATGTTTATGTTGCTGATAGACCTCTTTCTTTGTATCAGTGACAAGAGGCAAGTCTTATACTGGCCCCGACACTTTAAAAGGATTTTGTAGATTTCTCCTTAGATTCAGATACATTGATTTTATATTTCAGTTGTGGGAAATTCCTTTTACTAAGTTCCATGTACAACCCACTCTTAAGTCCTCCCGAAAGCTGTTCTCCTCCTAAGTCTTCCCCCTCCTCTGTCCTGTTGGAAGAAATGCCTGAAACCTTGGTGGGGTCTGCGGAGAGTCGGGGAGCGGATTCCCAGCTGTAGCAGAGAGGAGACGAGGGCCAGCAGCCCAGCAGCCCAGGAAGAGAGGGGGAGAGCATCATGTGGAGCTGCCATTTCAGGGAGAGACATTCCAAATGAAAGCCTGGGGGGGCTGGGAAGGAAGGATACACTCTGGTGTTTTGTTTTCTTTTTTTGACTTTAAGAAAGGTGGAGGGGGGGACACCTGGGTGGCTCAGAGGGTTAAGCCTCTGCCTTCAGCTCAGGTCATGATCTCAGGGTCCTAGGATCAAGGCCCGCATCAGGCTCTCTGCTCAGCAGGGAGTCCACTTCCTCCTCTCTCTGCCTGCCTCTCTGCCTACTTGTGATCTCTCTCTGTCAAATAAATAAATAAAATCTTAAAAAAAAAAAAAGCAAGAGCACACACACTTTCTTTTTTTTAAAAGATCTTATTTATTTATTTGACAGAGATGACATTCTTTTTTTCTTTTTTTAAAGATTTTATTTATTTGACAGAGAGAAACACAGCCAGAGAGGGAACACAAGCAGGGGGAGTGAGAGAGGGAGAAGCGGGCTTCCCACCGAGCAGGGAGCCCAATGCAGGACTCGATCCCGGGTCTCCAGGATCATGACCTGAGCCGAAGGCAGTCGCTTAACCAGCTGAGCCACCCAGGCGCCCCCATTTTTGCTTTTTTAACAACCGAGCCAATCCCCACCGAAAAGGAGACTCTTCACAATGTAACATTCCCTGACTTGCTTCATTAAGTCAGTTGGGTAGAGCCTAGTGTACATGAAGTGAAGTCCACAGGTTTTTCTCTCTCTTTGTTGAGTCAATTATTTTCACAGAGAACAGCTTTTGCATAACCACAGGAAAAGAAACTAACAGCGTTGTATTCCTACTACCCAAGTGTTAAACCTACATGTGTTTACATATGTTATCTTTTAACTCACAGCCTTGCTGTGAAGTAGATATTATTACTCTCATTTCCTGCTGAGGAAGAGGGAGTGTCCTCACAGTGTCATTATGAAGTAGATAAATAGGTCTTATTACTCCCATTTATAGCTAAGGCCCCGGGGACTCAGGGAGGGTGGCATCTCTGCTGGTTTGGCGGGGAGGCCAGTGTGACTGCTGTCTGGGGCTGCCACTAGCTGGTTGCTCACACGAGACCTTTTGCTTGAGGCCTGTTTCAAAGCCTGGTTTTTAGTCTTCAAGGTCCATGTATCAGAGTTTGTCTATGAGCTCAGAGAAGCTCAGACTCTACAGTGATATACTAAGGCTAACAAAGTTTTAATAAGGATGATGGATCAACCTTTATCGTTAGGGGATTTCTTTCTTTCTAAGGACCAGGACATCCCATTTCCAGTGTCAGGGGCTAGCTGCTCTTGCTCCATACCAGTCTGATCCCCGCACTGCCTTAGCATTCTCTCTGAATTGTGCCTCTGACCATTTCCATCCCTTGCTTGGGAGCCTTCAGGGACTATTTGCTAACCTCAGGATAAAGCTGAGCCTCCATAACCTGGTTCACAGGCTTCTTTCTTTCCCCACACTTTCTTAAAGATTTATCTCTTCATTTGGGTCTAGGGATAATGAATACCCTGTCAAGCCCAAATGTCTTTTGCATCTGGGCTTTGGTGTATTTGAATCCCTCTGATGAAATCATGTTCTCTCCCCTCTCCTTCCCTCCTCACTGCACTCCATCATCTGAGCCATCAGGGTCCAACGTAGATCTGACATCCATCTTGAAGCTTTCCTTGACCCTCCTAATCTTGCTTATTTGCCCCTTTTCCCAAAGTCAAAGTGCTGTAATAAAAACTTGTACTTCATCTATAATAGTGTGTGTCAACTTATGTCCTTTTTACCTGTCTGGTAACCCTCACCAGAATCAAAGTTGTCTGAGCCCAGGGTTTGTGTTCCACTCACCATTTTTCTAGTACTTCGCACAAGTTTATATATATAGGAGGTTCTTGATAAAATGTTCTTGGATGAATAAGGACTAGGAGACCTATATTCAAGGCGTGGCCTTGCTACTTTCCAGTTATGTGACTTTTGACAAGTTCCTTATACACTTAAGATCTCTTACTAGAAAGAGAAATGTCACTGAGATGTTACAAAGTTCTTTTCAAACATGAACATGCTGGGATTCTAATGCAACTCATTAGCCACCCAGAAACTATAAATCAGCAATCATGTCTTGCAAATGATAAGTTGGGCGCATTGCCATGGACTTAATTTCTTGAGCATGGATTGATTATTTCATTCCATCCACTTTTGTACATTAATGGTCAACAGATTCGTGCCTGTTCTTATGTTGATATTTTTGTTCTTGACCCAAGGGTTTATTTTCTACAGGATACTCTTCATTTTTTACTGATTGAACATTATACATCTGAAAAGAGCCTCTTAAGCCTGAGAAAATAATAAAGTCTGTTTATGTCTACTTTTTTTTATATCCATCTGTTTTTACCTGGAGGGAGTTAATGAAAGTTTTTGCTATGCTAAGAATTTCAAATGAAGGTAATGTAAAAATCTTAGATTAGAACTGTAATCTCAAACAGGAAACAAAGCCTGCCATTTTTGCTGATTACTCATGGACTTGAGCTGGTAATAGATGTAATACCATATGTAACTGTGTGAAATACTTGATATGAAAATAAAAGGAAAAAGAACTACTGACATACCAGCAGTAAAAGGGTTAATGTCGAATGTAAACTATCGCAGTAACTCACACATGTCTGCTGGGTTAACTCCCTGGTCAAGAGTCCATGTCCAACTACAGGCTGTACTTGTGCTCAAACATCCTGGTGGTTGCTTCCTTCGATGTTCCTAGCGCTAATTATCTTAGGGATCACAATATTAGTGTATCTCAGATACTTCTTGCTAGTGAATTAAACATGTTTGGATATTTTATTCATATGTTCTATGTAATAATCAAAAGTAGTAGTTTTCCTAGGTATAATTAATTTTTCCTAAAATTTACTCTGTATTTCCTGGTAATTGTGACTAATTCAAACTTGAAAATAGATAATATTTTTCAAAAGTTACTTCTTAATCTTACTGCAAAGTCTTGATCAGTATTATTAAAATGATACACCTAATTGGATAAAATATCAGGACCCTAAGTCAACTCACTACACATGATTTTTATTTTCTGATTTTCATTGAAAGTTTTCTTGCCCAATGCAGAATTCCTTTTGTCTTTGGACAAAACTGTATTCGGCCTAGCTGATAGGCTAATTAGCATTAGGATATTTTCCCTTCTGCCTCCATTATTCTTATGCACTGTTGCTTATTTAGCAGTCCAGAGTGATCTCTGACCTCCTGACTCAGCAAAGCCCACTTCCAAATCAGGGGGTGGCGACCTTGTATGGACAGAGCAGTTTGTTAGCAGCACAGCAGGAAAACACCAAAGACAAAAGGATTTGTTGTTTCTTTACTGACAAGTTACTCTGGGCTCAAAACACAGCCAAAGAAAATGATTTGATGACTCAAATACTTGGTATAGAAACTCTGATGAAAATCTGTACTTTTGAAGAAGATAAGAATATATCTTCATTTTATATGGAAAATAAGTTGTGGTTTATTTAGGGGACAGTTTTTATGTTTGATTAGAGATTACTTAAATTACTTTGCAAAAAGTAGATCAAAGAAATTATGGAAATAATGCTCATATTCACATGTCTGAGTTTTGAAAGTGACTTCCAGTTTTTATGTTGCATATGGAGTATATGGATATGTAAATGAAAGTTCAAACCCTGAAAGTTACTGGTCATGTTGATGATCAACTAAATAATACTATAAATTTGGCTGTATTCTTTTAGCCTGTTAATTACTTCCATCATTAAGATCACTTATTTTTATTTTATTTATTTATTTTGAGAGGGAGAGAGCCAAAGAAAACACAAGCAGGGGGAGAGGCAGAGGGAAAGAGAGAGAATCCCAAGCAGATTCCCCACTGAGCCCAGAGCCCCATATGGAGCTCAATCTCCCCACCCTGAGATCATGACCTCAGCCAAAACCAAGAGTCAGACACCCAACCAAGCCACTAAGGCACCCCATGATCAGTGATTGTTAATGGCAGATGGTTAAGGAGTTAAGGATGTAGTTCATAAACAATGTAGTGCTTTGTCTCATGGCTCTGACTTTTAGAAATTACTTAATTTGATATTTCAGTAGCATCACAGGAAAATAAGATTGTTTTCCTTATCAAAAGATTGAGAAACCCTGTTTTAATTAATCTGTAGTTAAAAACAGGTTGGTTAATGGCAAAAGTTTTGACAGAGAAGAAACATGGAAAAATGAGTTGTCCCATGCAGGAGAAATCCAGATGTTCCAGGGTAAACAGAAGTGTGGGTACCCATAAACCCAAGAAAGGACACACACTTGGCAAAGTTAAAAGGAGGAAGGAAAAAATACAGTGTCCAGAACAGTTTCTTGTACATAGTAGGTACTCAATAAATAGTTTTTGGTGAGTACATGAACTGAGACCATCCAGGCATATCAAGCATTGATATAATTTACTTCTGATATAGCATGCAAAAGTGACACAAAACTAGTAAGTGAGAGTGATGAGAAACTTAAATTACTCAGGCATCTGCTAAAAGTCTTATTCATGTTTAAAGGAAGACAGAGTTTCAGATACTGATTTACCTTATTTTCATCTCAAGAAGGTAAAAGAAGTGAAAGGAAATGCTACTTTGGTTCTAATTTTAACTGAGAAGAGATCGGTTGGTGAAATAGAAGTAGAAGGAAACGTTATTTATTTATTCAGTAATATTTGCATGTCCCCTACATGCCAAACTCTTGGAAGATAGCGACCATGTCATTTTAGCTTTTGTGATAACCAAAAAGCAGGTGGTGGATATAGCCAGCTATGTATCACAGATATTAGGAGGCAAATTTCAAACCTCAGAGAAGAAATAGATATGATTCTATAGGTGGAGACTCTAGACTAAAGAGATAAGAAACCCAACTCTTAAAACTGAGATTAGGGCTCTTTCTATGTGCTCTCAAAGCTTCTCACACTTCCTTCTCAAATTCATATCACACTAGATCATGGGTGTCTTTGCTCTCACCTATTTGTTGTGAAACTTTAAGCGTCAAGAGGGCAGAACTGTATCTATCATGTTTATCTTTGTTTCCTAGTAAATAAGACTGGTCTTGGTGTATAGCTGATACCCAATTAATCTCTCTCTCTCTCTCTCTCTCTCTCTCTCTCTC